>NGKF01000027.1:191768-280416 GCA_002162555.1 Monilinia aucupariae | reverse complement strand
AAAGAAAAAGTTGGATAAAACGCTATGTTGAATGCTATCCAGGGTACCGCTAAGTTCTCGATTACAAAATATAAAGTATTATGTTATTGTAACAAAACGCTTGAACTCTTTTGAAAAAGCGAAAAGTTGTTATATATAATTATACTTTTCTTAGGTGATTGCTAATAGATAGGCGGGTTTGAGTGGCTACAAATAAAACCTTTTGATAAAGATCTTGTAAAAAACAAAATGTTTAAAGGTTTTAACTTTATTGTATAAACAATAAGTCTCTATATCTTTGTATTTGAAACATTTATAATAAACTTCAAAATCGCTATATTTAGATCGTAGTATTAATAATCTATACAATATTGATTTAGTAAATCTAAATTTTATAGATTTCTTAAGCGTATAGTTTAATTGCTATTTGCAGTATCCTCCCGTTAGTGTAAATTTGTTTTTGCTTTATTAATCATTTATTGTATTATGGATTAAGCTTTATACTATCAAGCTTATCCCATTGATCATTGGTTATGCAATAGGCTCTGGATCTACTATATTGCTTTTCGCGCCCGCGTTTGCTAGCTTATCCGTTGCTTTGTTGCCGGTAATCCCTTGATACTTAAAGAACCATTGTATCTTAATCGTATATTAATCGATAAATCTATGGTTTTTTAGAAACGTTTATTATAAAATATCCGAAGCGTTTATATGTTTACATTATATTATCGAAATGCTATTAATACAAAATCATTTTTATATATTTATAGTAATTAACAATGTTAACGCTTTTTGTAGCCTTTTCAAAGCGTTTATTGCTTTTATATTAAAGATATACAAAAGTGTATTAATCGCACTCTTATCGATAACAACGAAATCTTGTCCTTAGTAGATCGCGTAATTGTAGTTTATATACTTGCTTATATCATTGTATAACTCGAACCTATCGGAGAAGATAATAATTGTATTAAAAAGTAAAGCGTTTTATTAATTAATAAAGCTTTTCGCTATTGTTTCCTTATCTATCCCCTTTATAAAGTCCGTTTTATACCCGGGGGTATAATGCGAAAGGGAAAGGATTGGATAAAGCGTTTTTAAAAATAATCGATCCGTTATCCGTAGCCTTGTATCGCGTTGCGTACAATGCCCTAATGCAATTAAACATATAGTAAACAAATGGTGTACATCCAGCCTTTTAAATCGAAAAGCTATATTAATATAAATATGTTTTAAAACTACTTTGCAAAGCGAAAGATCCATATTGCGTAAACTAATCATTATAAACGTAATCCTTCAGATTAGTAACACGCTTTTTATTGCTATATTAATCATTTTGTTCGTTTTCATTATATATAACCCCATACGAATATTTATTGTAATACTTCGTAAATAACCGTTACCTATACTTAATCTTGTTCGTCCCGGGTATCACGCCTTTGTTCTGTATAGTAACAAAAGCAGAACGTATATAATCATGGTTTTTTGTAGGGATATTGTAAAAGATTTGTATTATATATTAGCAAGGTATTTAATATACAATGCTACTTTTCGTACTTTTTCTATTTGTTCTACAATATATTTTTTAAATATAAGTTTGTGATCAAATTATACTCCTAGCCATTTTAACGCCGATTGCTTTATATCGTTCAATGCGTTTATTGTAAACTATATAATTAATGTAAAGGAAATAACAATTTCCGAAGCGCGTATATAACGCTTACGAATGAAGTGTATTATCTTCAACTTTTCTAATGCAAAAGCAACTTTATTAGCTTATTCCTACACTTCGATTTTTTGCATATTTTGCGTAATCGTTATAGTATTCTTTTTCAATATATTGCTCACTTTGTAAAGTACGATATTGTCTGCATATTCGAAACGAAAAGCTTGGTTCTGATTCAAAAGTTCCGCTAAGTAAAGCATATAAAGCATTGGAGATAAGGGTGAGTTTTAAAGGATACTATATTGTATCCACGATTTGTTTGTATACGCGTTCTTTAGCTTAACCATCATTTTGCGATTTTATAAAAACAATCGAACCATTTTCAAAAAAGCTATGGGTTAGCTTTAATTCTGTATCCTTTTTAATAATCGCTGGAGTAGCAATATATCGAATACGCTTTAAACGTTTATTGTAATTAATATAACCTTTTGTTTCTTAGCAAAAGTGTATTCCATGTTGTATACAAATACTATGATTAAATTTATAACCGATCGTTTCAACAACGTTTTATAATGTTGAGGGCTTAATGTACTGTACGTTAACGATGTTTATGCTATCCGTTTTGCAATGGTTTGTTCTAGATTTTTATTTACGCAAAATAGTAAGGTTATCGAATACTAAAAGTGTATAAAGCTTTTATTTTTCTTACCAACTTTGGATAGTATTACTATTTCGATTAATCGCTAGATTTTGGGGAAATAGCTTTTTTTGAGATAGTATTCGAAAAAATCGCATAAGTATTCTTTAATATTATTTCAACAAGTTTTCAAAAGTTTAATTGTAATCCCATCAACTTTTGGCAAAATATTTGAAACTTCGATAATATTCTGTTTCATCTTTTCAAAGGATATAGTAATATTTCAAAGGAAAGTAAAAATATAATTTTCTAATATCGGATCCGCTTTTAAATCGTTAATGCTATCATATCTATGCAATACTTTGTTTAATAGAATCTATACTTTCTCCTTTATACCTTCGATCGATTGATCGTTAATTATAAGCGATAGGGCTTTAAAAAAGAGGGTCGCTTTATATCAATTTATTACTTTATATAAATCTGCGTTATTCAATGTATTATCAATTATTCTTCTTTAATACTTTCTTTTCGCTTTATGTATTGCAATAAGCATTTGTTTCCTATCCTCGAAAATTTTATCAAAGCGTTTATATAAGCTATACGCTGTTGCACTTTTGTTGATCCACTAAAGCGTTGATTATACCCGGTTATTCGCTAAGCGCCCTGCGATCCGTATTGATCGTTGAAATAGATTAATAAGCTGCTCCGCGACTGTTTCCAGTTCGATATCCGTGACGATACTTCCGATTTTCGGCAACCAATATGCTCCGCTTTCCATCAGACTAGTAAACGTATATAAGCCGCTTTCGGTGACTTAAAGTTAGTTTTGAATGATAATAATTGCTATTCTCCAGTACTAAACAGTGAAACTTTAAGGAAAGCTTTAATTGATTTAGTTGATTAAAAAGTGTTAACTTTTTTCGCTAAAACAAAAAAAGAATAGGTTCGATGTTCAATTTTACGATTATTATAAAAAACAAAGGATATAGCTACGCTACATAAACTATACTTTTTTTTCAAGCCAAAAATGTCTAAAACATTGCTATATGTAAACAAATGATTAGAATTTCCAATCGAAGTATACTTTATTATAGGGAAAGGAATTATTAACAAACAATATTCCTTATTAAGTCTTTGAAAAGTCGCTTTTCGCTAAAAAGCTAAGTTAACGCGTATAATTTGTTGTATTGGAAAAAAGTAAACTGTATATAAAAAACCATAATCCCTTCCCTTTCAGCGATAATAATGTTAGTATATTTTAATCAAAAATCGAATATCATTCTTAATCGAATTGTTGAGAATATTTGGTATCGAAATCGAGATTTAAGCAAATCTTATCAATAGCAATACTTTGCGAATATTCAAATGTACAAAAGGATTTATTTCATTAAAAAAAAGCTTTTGAAAAGTTAACAAGCTAAAAGTTTGTTAATATCAAGCCTTTTTTGCAATAGTATAAAGTTTAAATCAACCATAAAACTTTTTAGAAATATGCATTTTATTGATTATATCTCTTTTCGTACAAACTTTCGCTAATCTACTATTCAACTCTTTTATTTTGTAATGAACAGTTTCTAAGCCGAAGATATTTGCCAATTGTTAAATATAATATAAATATATATTTGACGGACAATAAGTAATCAATTTAGCTATTTGATGTTATTCGATTCGTTTAACGATATATTCTTTTAACAAAACTTGAAACTATATAAGATTGTTGTTAATGGTTGCAAGGAAACATTTGCATACCTTAGGGGTAATATATTTATCGATCTTTTAATATTCAATAATATAATTGCTAGGCTTAACAAAAATCCAATAATAAACTATCATAGTATCCATCAAGTTTGCTTTGTAATTAGCTTTTTTGGCCGAAATATCAATGCTCAAATGCTTTTAAACTATTATATTATGATTTGCCAACTTAATAGAAACATTCAAATCCATATTTTCAATCTTGAATATAAGTATAAATCGAGAAAGCGTCTCCAATCGATATTGTTTATCATTAGTATTCAATAAACCATATTTATTATAAAGAAGGCTTAAATCTTTGGTTTTTTTATCAATCTATTCTATTCTAGCCTTTTTTTTCGATATAACCAAAACAATTTTCTTAAACTCAAAAGATATAACCTATTGATTAGTATGATATTTTCGTTTTTATGTTTTTGATAATCGGCGTACTAGTTCATCATTGATATTGTCGATTGTATTTGTTGATCCGAAAGTCTTAGCAATGGTATATAAATCTTTAACAAACCAAAAACTTTATTTGAAAATGAGCAATAAAGCTAAAGGTTTATCAATAAGAAATTTTGTTTAATAGTCTATGATATTACCCAAGTATCCTTTACATTTATATCGAGCATTCTCCATTTTTCTAATAACAACTATATTATTCTTTAAATAATCTTTTTGAAAAATACCAATAACAAACTATATTTTATTCCGGACTATATCGGTTATTGATTCATCCATAACTTTTTCAAATTTATATTGTAGAGTTAATACAAAATGATTAAAGAAAATGTATACGCTATATTGCAATTCAATAAATCGGTTTTTGTATTACTTTAGAATCTATAAAGGGTAATTGAATTTTTCTGTATATTATACTTTAATAGCAGTTAAAGGGATTGTAAATCGTTGATTAGCTTTATTATACTCAATTTTCTCAACTAATAAAGATCTTGGTTTATCCATTGTAAAAAACAAAAGATATAACAAAAATGAGAAATTGTAATATCAAAAAGCAAAAGGATATAAAAGATTTAATATAAAAGTATAAAGAATTTTGTAAAGAAAATAAGATTTATAAGTACAAAAAAGGCTAAAGAATCAAAAGATTGATAAGAAAAACAATTGTTTGAAAACAAAAAAATTAATATCAAAATTAAAGAATTGTAAAGTTGATAATACAAAAAAGTATGAAAATCAAAGTATGATATATGAAAAAGGTTATTATTGTTGAAGGAAAAAATTGAAATAGAAGAGAAAAAAAGGTATTGATATAATAAAGAAACAAATTAAACGAAAGTAATATGTAATATAAACAATCAATAAAAGAAAACAAATGATCTAATACAAATAAAAAGAAGTGGAAATCACTTTATCAACAAAGTAATTGCTTTATTTATTAATGAATGATATTGTTTTTGATAATAAATAACTTATTCATTTAAAATGAAATAACAAATCACAAATAGTATTGGACAACAACCTCGAAGGATTTGCTAATCCATCAAACAACAATATCGAAGATTTGGTTAATCTATCGGACGATAGCATAGAAGATTTGATCAACCTATCGGACAACAATATAAAAGATTTGATTAATTTATTGGACGACAACATAGAAGATTTGGTCAATCTATTGAACAACAATATAGACTAATACCTTTAATAAAGCTGGATTCTAAAGCTGAGGCTCTACATCAAATTCGAGGAGTTCAAGATCTTGTTTATATAGATTCTGATTTGCGAAAAAGGATTTCGATAATTAAATTAGATTAACAAAGCAATTAACTTCTTCTAGATATCGGATTATCGTTTATTAACTAATCTATATTTTTTAAAGTTTGTTTAATAAGTTTCTTAAATAAAGAAACTAAAGCTTTTAAAAGATCTTCAATCTCCAAATCATTATTTTCAACTTTATCCAACTTTATCGAAACAATTATATTATTACATTGAATAAACTTTTTGAATCTATTGCCTACATAAATTCCATACAAACGAATTCCATTTAGTTCCTCTAAAATATAAATGCTTTTATTTATATTTGCTTTTGCCATTCGATAAAGTTTAAATCATCGATATACAAGTTTCCGCTTTTTTAATATATTGATTTTGCTTAATAAATCATTATATAAAACTATATCGCCTTATTTAATATTCTTTTCTATTACATTGTAATCTTTGTTAAAGCGTTTTTTTTTATCAAATCGATAATGTTTTTTGTATAATATAACTTTTCGAATATCCTTATTCTTTATCTTAAATTGACGTATGCGAACAACCAATAAATCGGATCTTATCTTTATAGTATCCCAGTCTAAAACTTTCTATATACAATATTTGATCTCGATTGATAGAACAGAATGCTGGCTATAAATCATATAAAAAAGGATAAAATTGGTAGGTTTATAAATAGTAACCTTATTAACCATTAAGATAATATCCAGATACTAAAACCACTTTCTTTTCCTTTTTATTGTTTTGGTTAAACCATTCTCTAATGATTAATATTCATATTCTATTGCTCCATTTGTTTTCGAGTTATATACTAAGATCTGGATTTTATTGATTTTGTATTTTGCCGCAAAATATTCCATATAATCTTTATTCTCAAACCTTTCATTTATAACAACTTTTCCAAATATATTATATTAATAAACAACATTCTAAAAAAACAATGCAACATTCTTTGAATTAACAGCGTATAAAAGCTTTGCTTTGATTTATTCAAAAAAATCATTACACAGAACCATCAAATATTTGTAATCGTTGTTAATAGGCATATAGATAACATTTAAACTGCATTTGGTTTAATATATATTAACCCAAATTGAATATAACGGCTCTTCTTTAAAATCTAACTTACGAAATTAATAATTAAGATAAGTTTTAATAAACGCTTTAACTTTTTGAAACATATTCGTTTAATGATATAATTAATGAACCTTATTGAATATGCTTTCTATTCCTTTATAACCATATATATTATACAAATAAAAAATCAATTCCAAACATTTATTTTTACTATCGATGATTTGTTAATGAAGTACATTTTTTGATCCATTCTTAAATAAACATTTATCCTGTATATTAAATCCCAAAGTTCTTTTTTTGAATTTTCCAAAATCTGATATCATTATATTTGTTGATTTCTATAAAGTTGATAAATAGAAGGCGATTTTCCAATTATCTTTCAAATACTTATTGCGTAATGCAATACTTTGCAAATTCGTAAAGTTTCGCGAATTATCTATTGCCACAACGTTATTAAGCTTTTCAACGATCCAATCATTAATATCCATTTTATTTTTAGGAAAATCAAAAAAATTTTGAGGTCGTTTTGATAGTTCGTTGGCAGCAATATGTAATACTCCCTTGATATGTTTAACTTCAAAATCGAATAATCGAATCCAAGCGATCCATTTTGTAACCAAAGCTTCAGGTAAATCAATAGCAATACAATTAAGTTGTACAATCAAAACTTTAGTATCAATCTCGAAAATGAAATGTATACTGTAAAAATCAAATCTAAACTTTTGCAAGGTTTTCAAAATATTACAATATTCTTTTTTAATTGCATTATAGTTTCTTTTAGCAATATTCTATATTCCATTTTCAAAACAAACCATTGTTTTTTTTCTATTAAACATTTAATTTAAATGAGCGTTCTATTCTTTAAAATTAGCATTAATATTGTAAACAATTTTATTAACTTTTTTCGGATCATTGTATTGCAAAGATATAAAAGCAAAAGTATGGGTTAAAATATATTTTAGAGAATTTATAACAAATTGCTTTAATTTTGTTCAAATAAACTCCGCATTTTTCTTTAACAATCGATATAAAGGATCTGCTTTTTTAGCGAAATTCTTCATCCAGATTCGAAAGAAAACATAGATTTTAAAAAACATTCGAATATTATGTTTATTAAATAGTATAAACCAATCGATAATCTTCTGGATTTTTGTATTTGCAAAAGTTCGCTTATCAACGCTACAAATGTAATCAATAATCTAGATTCCATTTATATATCATTTTGATTTAGCTTTAATTGAATAATTCGCTTTTTTTAATCGTTTAAGCGTTTTGTTAATAAACTAAATATATTTAAGAATAAAGTATTTAACTTCATCTTTATCAGGGAGAATAGCTACGAATATATAATGAAGTGATATTAGAAAGGGATAAAGGTATAGGTATAAAACAATGATTGTATTGTTATCTTTTCTTTTAAATATAAGATCCATTTGTTCTTAATATATTTATATTCATGTAATTCCATATGATTATCATCTAACTTTAAGATTTTAAGGATCTATAGTATGATGATCTATGATATTATAGATTTATAGTATAATGATCTTTGATATTATAGTATACTGGTAGTTATAGATCTAGATAATTCTAAAAAAAATTAATATACTAATTGAGAAGATTCAATATTATATTAGTATAATAACGTATAAAGCGTTTATATTAACTTTGGAAATTTGTTTAATTAGTAGTATATTAAGCTTTTGGCGTTTCGAAGTTTTCTAGTTTCGATTGATCGAAAAATGGGTAGGGTGTTTATATGTTTACTTTAGAAAGATCCAAAGCTTATATAGAATTACAATGTTCTACAAATATATGATTATTATATATTTCATACTTTTAATGTAATATACCCCTTAGATCATATACGCAGTACATGATTTGCTTATAAAGCAAACAAAATAAATGAATTTACAACTCTGCGCTATTTGCGTAATCTTTTATTGATATAAATAAATAAACGGAAACTAATCTAATGATGTATATGCAATTTCTTTATAAGTAGTTGTATGAATGAGTAATTTTATATGATTCCATGGATTCCTGGATCGTCGATCCTATAAGCGATAACGATTATGGTTGAGGGCATTCATTGTATATTTGTTGTATTTGATTGTTTTGTAGTGTATTGTTGTTTTGTTGTGATTTCTATTGTCCGGCTATATAATAATAGCTTTGATCCTTTGATCTTTTGATTCTTCAAGCCATCAACAATAATAATAGCAATAACAACAATATCAACAACAATAATATTAACAATATCAATATCAATATATTTTGCTATACTCGCTTTTTCTAGGCCAGGAACTTTTTTTATACTCGGGAAGCATTAGTCGCCTTCCATTGCTGTATTGCTCTTCTCCCTTTTTTTTCTTTTTTTGCTTCTGTTTTTTTTTCTCCTTTTGTTTCTCTTTTTTCTTTTGTTTTTTTTTCTTTTTCGGATCCTTTTGGGTTGTTTTTGGGATATTTTCTTTATATTCCTGTTTCCTTTCTTTATTGCCTTTATTGTTGCTCTTCGCTTTTTTGTTTTCTTTTTTTTTATTTTTCCGATTTTTTTCTTTTCCGTTCCTTTCGAATTGGTTTTGGCGAGGATGATGATAAGGATGAGGATGAGGATTAGAGTAAAGATGAGGATGAAGATTCTTTGCTTTATCGGGAGGTAAATACTATAATTATTTTAGCAATATATTATTTACATTTTATAGGATTTTAGTAAGGATTTTGGTTTTGATTTTATAGAGGTTAAATAGGGTGATGAGTTGAGTAATAAAGGGTTTGAAGTAATATCTTTCATTTTTGTTATTTTTCCTATAATGGCTTTTTATATCCCCGTCAAAAAAACTTGATTTAAAAAGCTAAAGAATCCTTATTTGTGTATGCAATGTATAAAATTATTGATTGTTAAGCAAAAAAATGGGATTTGCTATAAAAACATAAATTTCCAAGGAGCTTAATATTATCGATGTTTTATATATATATATCGGCTTTTGTTGGTACATTTGTATGTAATAGCGGATGATTTTTTGGTTGTAAAGGTTAATAACAACGGAAAAGTATAATATCCTTTTTTCGCTTTATATTATAATTGTTAATTATATAATTATAGGAGATAAAGCGTTTCCGGGTTGTTTTTCGAAGCGTTCTAAAGTATATTGATCTTTAAATAGCTTCGAAATCGATGTGGGGTGTATTTACACTGAAAGCGAATACTTTTGGAAGCGGGTATACTTCGAAGGATTACTTTGCGGTGGCAAAAATAAAAAGGAAAAGAAAGGAGAAAAAAATGGATAATAATGGTGGTGAAAAGGTTGTTTGGAAGTGAGCTTCTTTGGGGTAAAGATGGAAAGTAAGGATTGGGGTAGTAGAGTATGAGGGGGAGTATTGTAGTAATATTAATTTTGTTCGAATATTATATAATTATCGATTATTCGATAATCTTTATAATTCGATCCTTAGCGTTTTGCATATTGATTAGTTTAACAAAATGTTTAAACTTTTACTTAGTGAAATTCTTAATAAGTCTATTTGTCGGCATATCGGCCATTGGTAAATATATGATCAAGAATCGCCCATTAGCGTATTTTTGATAAAGCTATATATTCTGAATATCCATATGCTTAAGTTTAATAGAGATTCTTTCATTCTCCCTAATTATTAATTGGATCGTTTAAATATTATTGCAAAAAATATTAATAGACTTTTTTATTAATACTCTAATCTCTTTTAAAAGCCGCAATATTATTATTATCTTTTTAATCGATCTTTTCATATTTAAAAGTTCTGCTTTTATAATCGAAATAGTAATTGTATTTTGTTTTATGGCTTTCTATACAATAGCATTATTATACAATATGATTATATAACTTTGAAAAAATCTCCGAGTAACCATATCATTTGCAAAAGAAGCATTTGAAAAAATTATCATTTAAGGTATATGATTATCCCTATAGCAAATAAAAAAATACCAAAATCCGTATAAATATATAATACAATAATTTGCTACTATAAAGTGATTCTTTAAAGAGTTAATACTATATTCGTTTAGTTTAAAAGAAAAAAATATTGAATCGGCTTTAATTGTTATAGCCGAATACAAAATTAATTCAACTTTTTTCTAATATTCTTTTACTTTAAAAAAAGAAATTATATTCTTATTTTTCTCGAATATTATGATTAAAAATGATATAGTTACTTTTCCCTTTATAAAACCAAATTTGCAAACGATTTTATTAATATAAATGTTGTATATTAACTATAATTTTTTAAATTATCGATTTTTAATGATTCGAATCCTTAAAAACCATTGAGTATCGTTAAGATCTTTAAACTTATATTTAGCCTTAATTCCATTCATTATTTGATCCTTTTAACGTTTATACTTTTTGTGATAAATCATTTGGATATTGTTAATAAAGAATAGGATAAATATATAGAAATCAGGAGATATGAAAATGCAAGGCTTTTCTTTGCATTTTACTATTTTCAGGCTGATGAATGTATTTGTGAACTCTTTATATCAAAGTGTAGGGGAGTCTTTTAAGCTATATAGTGTATGATTAAGAGTAATGGATTTACCAGGTATTTTATATTTATCTAATATATGGTATATTATTGGATTCCCAGTAGGATTTCGAAATGTATTGACGAAGGCATTTACAATGTTATATTGTTTCGTTTCAAAATTATTCTTTGTTATTGTTGTCATTATTATACGAAAGGATTGTATGGTAAATGTAATTGTGTAAGTTGATTCGATTATCGCTGTATCCTAAAGATCTTTTTTAATTATTAATTGTGATCTACAATAATTAATATAGTCGCTTTGATCATTTTTATAAGTAAATACCCATTAAAATGAAATAGGTTTTGATTTAGCCGATATTGTTTCAATTTCTCGCTAAATGCCCCAATCCTATAATGCTTTAATTTTACGATCACAATCCATTTTGAATCAATATTCAAATATATAAATTCTAAGATTATAAAAGAATCTCGATAATGATAATGCCGTTGATTTTAGTATTTGTGGAAGATCCGTAACCTTGGATTGAATTAAAGGCATAATTGTCGATTTATATTTTATTGCGGTAGCTATTACGTTATATATAGTAATGAACTTATCATTTTGTTTATTTAGTTTATTCTTTTGTCTATTAGGTTAGAAAATGTTATAGAATTTATTTAATTGTTGAAGTCCATTTCTGAATTTGTATGATTGAGCAATTACGGTACCAATAAAGATATTAATTTTATGGTGACCATTTGTTTATTGATGTAAACGATTTAAACGTTTGGTATGGTTTATTGTTTGATGCTTTATATAATCGGGAATTATATCAATGTTATTAAGCGCATCGAATTTAATATATTTTTTAGTATTAATATTAAGCCTAAGAATCTTTATCTACAAAGTATATAGTTGTTTAATAACTTTGTTAAACATAAATAGCAAAGAAAATCTTTTAAATATATTTCTTTTTATAGAAGACAATATTGTATCTCCTTTTTTGTTATTAAGAATCGAATAATTATTTGATTTATTATTCTCGAAAATATTATTTAACGTTGATGTTAATGGTTTTGATGGAGTCGTTGATTTTTTATAACTAAAGTTTATGCGAACCTTTTGTAAATTAATCATTTCGAGCGGGCTTTTATCTTTCGTTGTAAATATAGCTAACGGGGATCTTGGTTCACTAGGAACCGGTGTTGATTTGTTAACTCTTATAACTATATCGGGATTTAACAAAATGCTATGCTTATTATTATAAATTAAAATAAATGGCGAGGATTTTATCACTAGATTCTTTTAACCCTCTTGATTTTTAATTATCTTTAAAATCGAAAACCTAAAGCGTTTTTTATAATTAAAATTAGGAGTATATACGGTTTCAAGCTTTTTTTGTATAAGTCCTTTGGTAAGTTCATTATTTATGTTCTTTAAAATGATGCTATTCGGCGATTCCATTTATTGAATATTTAGTTCAATAATTAAATCCTTGATCATTTGGATTAGTATAGCGTTAATAGTTTTGTTATAAAGATTGTCTTCATAAACAAATCTTTTATCGAATTTAATATTTTATGTAATGATAACTTTATCAAATATAAGGATTTAGATACGAAAGATTATTATAATAGGAATATATCTGATTAAATATCTAATGTGTATTCGCGGGTTAGTTTTATACCATTTTACTTTAATCCCAACTTTTTTTTCTTTGTTCAAAAAATATGCACAGTAATTATATCTATATATCGCATTCTAATTGAAACGAAGATCGTTAATAATCTTTCGTGATAACGATGATGAATATTATTTATAGTATTGCTTAAACCAAGAATTAATTATTTCGTTAAAGCATTTTCAACCTTTTACTTTCAATAAACTAATGTTATATAGATATATAACGACAAAAGCGATTTCTACCTATATCTTATCTAGCAATCCAGTTAAAATACGCATTTTAATTTGTTTAATAATGATTTCTTACCCTACATATTCTGTTTCTTCGTTAAATTCATATGTAAAGGAAAGGGAGAGTTTAAGTTCTATACCCTTTTCGAAAATTTATCTTTTAAACGTAGTATTACTTTTGATTCCTATTACGAATGTATTATTATTTTGTTTAATTATTACAATATAAAAACTATACTTGTGGTAAACTTATGCAACAAAGTTTTTTATAATTTTAGAAACTTTGTTATACGTTTTTTGGATCAATATAAAAGTAAAGATCTTTCTATTATATATATCCTTAATTACTAGCAACCATAACATTTTGTTATAAGCATAAAAAAAATCGAACAAATCTTATTAAACCTTATAAAAAGGTTTAAATAATTAATAATCATTAGGTGAATATAAAATAATTTGTTTAATATATATATATGAACAATTAATACATTTCATTTAAATAATTCCTTTGATCTATACTTCTCTAACTATTCTAACTAAATATTCCAATGTTTTTTTATTAAAATGTTTTGATCTTTTATACTACAAATCGCTTAATTTCAATCGAGGTTTTATTGTTTCACATAATCGAAGGAAATGCTTATTGATCTTTTGATTTTCGGTAAACATTATAATATTCATGCTTACAGAAAAATTAGATTTATCAAAATAATTAAAACGAACGTTGTATTCTAAAAAAACAAAGTTATACTTTCTAATATATTAAGCGATAATAGTACTATTAGCTTGATCGCCGATTTTAACAATAGCATCAAATTCATCAAATCAAGCACCTTTGTTACAAAATAAGGTTTCGGATATAAGATTAATATAAAAACCAAGAACAAATGCAACATTAGTTAGCGTAAAATCCATACCACTTAGCAAAATTCCTTTGATTACCCTTTCGCTACAACCAACCATTGGCAAGCTTAATGATTTTGCTTTGATGTAATCCGAGATATCGCTAGGAACGTATTTTTCTTCTACCAGAAAGCTTGTATCGTTAATAATATATATAGCATTGCAATTATCCAACAAAGTATAGTTTGCTAATATATACATGGAAATGATCATAAATATAACAAAAGCGCCAATACATTTGTTTGGATCAATAATGCAAAAAGCAATGTTATAGAGATTTTTTCTTTATAAAGATCCATAAGGTTGATTGGTTTGAGTAGTAAAAAACCATCTCTTTTTAAATAGAACGTTTCGAAGATTATTATATTTCTTGTCTTTGATGCGTTTGTTAATCTTTTTAACTTACTTTTCACTAATAATCCGAGTAAACTATTCAATGCATTTACCGATAAAAGTTAATTCAACCATATAGCACTCATTTAGTTTATAACAATGGTCTAGATTAACCGGTTGATTTTCTCTACAAAAACAATATTAAATAGCGTTCTTGGCCTTCCTAAATCCGATAGCTTATTGGAGTATAAATCCCGAGGTAAAGAAGGATTCTTTTAGCAAAAGGTTACAAACTATACGATCTATATAATCGGCAAAAAAACTATTATATTGTTCTAAAGTAGTAATGTAGCATCCTTTCTTATTTTCAATGTTCAAAATAATTAATTATTGTTCCGATCAATTAAGCGCAAGTTTATTTAATGATTCTAGAAACTATTCATATCCGCAGATTCCTTAGATCTCCAAAAGATTATAAACTAAAGCTCAAGTATAAAAAGATTTTTATTTTTTACACTATTTTACCGGATCCACTTTACCAATGCAAATACTATTTAAATGATCGATATATTTAATTTGAATAGTTCTTAGAATTGTTGAATTAATAAAAGCAATCTTTATTTATAACTAAACAATGATTTGTTTTAAAGTTTGGTTTTGTGTAGCCTTTTAAAAGATTTCCAAAGTGTAGGATAAATCGATGGTTGATATAATCCAATCGAATATATAGCGGAAATTGCTATGATTTTGGTTGTATTCATTTTTCTAAGTCTTGTAAATCTTTTCTATAAATAAATAAATCGATGAGAAATCTTCGATTGTTGTAGGGATAGGATCCGTAAGAAGCTTGGGCTTAAATACTTCATTTATTTTGACGTTAGGATTAGTGTATCGATTATAAACTTTTAAATCCATTGTATATTTATATTAACGTTTACGATCTTCTTCAAAAATCATATAATATATATTAGGAGTTTGAAATGGTTTTATACTCAACCAATCACAAAATAAGGGATTAAAAAAATCAAGAGAATTTGGGTTTATATTGTTTCAGATGTATCTAAAGCAATTAATGTTTTTAAAGAATAGGTATCAAAAGAACCAATCTGTTCGGTTATTCAAAATGACTTTTGATATAATGAAAAGGATGATTAAGGATGATAGAAATGTAGTAAAAGATAATTAAGAATTAAGGGGAAAAAAGAAGTTGTATAATATCGATATTCGAATTGTAATTGTTGTAAAGATTTCGAGTATAAACCAGGCTTATAACTATTAGGGAGAATAGTTATAAATATATAATAAAGTGATATTAGAAAAAAATAAAGGTATAAATATAAAATAATGATTATATTATTGTTTCTTCTTTTAAATACAAGATCCATTCGTTTTTAATATATCTATATTCATATGATTCTATATGATCATCATCTAACTCTAAAATCTTAAGGATTTATAATATAATGATCTATAATATCATAAATCTACAATATAATAATCTTTAATATTATAATATACTGGTAATTATAAATCTAGATGATTCTAAAAGAGATTAGTATATTAATTGAGAAGATCCAATACTACATTAGTATAATAACGCATAAAGCGTTTATATTAACTTTGAAAACTTGTTCAATTAATAGTATACCAAGCTCTTAGCGTTTCGGAGTTTTCTAGCTCTGATTGATCGAAAAGTGAATAGGGTGCTTATGCGTCTATTTCAGGAAGATCCGAGGCCTACGTGGGATCATAGTGTTCTACAAACACGTGATTATCACGTGCCTCATGCTCTTAGCGTGACAATCTTCGACTTCCTTCATATTGTAATTACTTAATGAACCTTTAATCCCAATATCATTTAGGAAAAGCAATGTTATAATTGACGAAAAATTGCTCAAGATTTTCAAAACAATTCTACAAAACTGAACCATCAAATTTATCGCTCTTTATAAAAGAATTGTTTATTGCAATAAACTAAGCGAAGTTTGAAATATAGTTATATTCCTACTTTTTTTTGTTAAAGGAACTTGATTATAATCAGAAAAGAAATCGATCAAAAAAGCAATTATATATTCTATAAAATTTTTAGCGAAAGTATCTATATCAAATAAAAGATTGGCATCCCGGATTATGATTTTGTTCAATTCGATAATAGTATTAATGATTCTGTAAATGCTAAGGGTCTTTTTCTTAACCAAAAACCATAGATTCCTATATAGCCCTTCGCAATACTCGAATATTCCTTAATCAATGCGATTTTAAAGCATTTTAGAGATTGTTTATATTAAAGCTTTTGGAATTGGAAAATTTATTGTTTGCTATACTATATACAAAACTATATTGATTTTCTAAGGAAATGTAATATTAGATTGCATTTTGCTAATATAAGTTTAATCAAATGTTAAAGTATCTTTACAATTCAAAAAATACAATAGTAATAAATCTCTTTTTTGTTCAATAAGTATATCTCTATACTTAATTTCCTTTATATGTTCAAAAGTTAATTAGTATCTTTCAGACTTATTGTTGAATTTTAGTATCAAATACTTTTTTTATTTGCTAATAGGTTTTTGATAAAGAAACATTTTCTTGTAATATTCAAGTTAATCTACTAAACCTCTGGGACCTTCTCCATTTATATTCATAGGAATATTGAATAATTGAATTTTGTTGATTTTGTTTTTATACAAAGTATTAACAAAAAATGGAAAATCCTTTCGGAAATCTTTTACCAATGCTTTAATCATTGGATACACAGATTATGCAATAACTCGATGATATTTATAGGTAGATTTATTATTATCTCCAAAAACAACCAAATGTTCAATATATTCTGGTTTATCAATGTATAAATCTCGCAGATCTAGAAGTAGAATACAATTTTCGATTGGTTTTAAATAAATCAACATTTTTTCCAACCATTCATAAAGTTTTGGGTTTAATAATTTGTAATATTCGTTAAATACCATCTACTTCTCCAAAAGTTTTATATTTCGAAGAGGATTTAACATAAAATTATCGATACATTATTTGCTAGATATGTCAAAATTTAGTTTTTTTTATTAATGTTGAAGAAATGTTTATTGTAGACTATTTGCAACGTTTAATTACTATACCAAACATTTGCATAATGTTTATTATCGTTATTGGTAATTGCAATATATTATAAACTATATTGATAATTAAATGTAACTTCGCTGGTAATAAACTATAGTATACTTAATAAAAGTTTGTTTCGAGCATTTTTCATTATATAAATACTAATCATATTTATAATTCCATCAAAAAAAATTTTGATATTTCTATATATACCTATAAGTTTCGATTCGATTATATCGATACCAACAATATTCATATTCATTAGGCTTATTGAAAGGTTTAAAACTATGCATAGTTTATTATTCATTATATTGATGATAAAGCTACTATCGGGAATGGCTTCAATTAAATCTTAATTGTTTAATAGAATTTTAATTATCAACAACTTTTTATAATCTCGATCCGTTTTTGAAATATATACAATTTGATTATACATTTTCCTTTAATAGTTTAGTAAAGCAGCAAAAACTATATTTATTTATGTTAAAAGGTTATATTCAAATGTGTTACAATAATTGATTTATATTTCAATAGATTTTCGGTTTTGAATTATAATAGTATAGAATTCCAAGGTAACAAATAATATGTTGTTAACAATTTCGAAAAATTCTAATATTAATGCTTCGAGTTTTAATGAATTATCAATCTTAATCAATTATCTCTTCCAAAGTTCGAGTATTGTTTTAAATAGAAAACCAATAAGAATAGAAATTTTAATCCCGAGAATTAAATGTTTAGTTTGTTTAATTGTACTATAACTATTGGTTATAATCGAAAAAACAAGTTTTCTTTTTGGTTTTCTAGAGACAACTTTTTTAATAATAATTGGCAAATCTATTCTTATAGAGTTTTAACTATTCAAAAACGTATTATTTATTGTAAAGTCTAAAGTATTAAATATAAAAGACTTAGTTGTTTAAGCTTTTGCAAAGATAAAAATAACAAGTTTTGAAATTATATTTTCGGATTTTCGTTTTAAAATAGAAATGACTTTTCCTACTTTATCTTTGTTGAAATATTGTTCAAATTGCAATATAGCAGGTTTAAGCTAAGTAGCAATATTGATATATTTCAGGATAAAGCCATCTAAGCGAAAAGTAAAAAATAAAATCGAGTTGATATTGTTAAAGAAATGAATACCATTATCAACAATTTCAATAATATTAATACATTCAATCGATTTTGAATTTGAGTTATTCTTTTTGTTCCACCCATTTATCTTTATATTAGCCAATACAAAACATACCAAAGGATTTATATTCTTATTATAAAAGATTTGAAATAGTTCTGTTTAATTTTGATTCTTTTTCTAATACATAATATCGAATCTATCGAAAATGATTCATTCTTTTATACAATGCTTTTTGAAAACTAAATAATCTTTTTTTATAATATAGCTTTTGTTTCCAGGCCATATATTTTAATAATAAAAGTAAAACTTATTGTAAACTATATTAATCTTTATTGTTTCATCATTATCAAGAATATTAATAAAGCTGGAAAAAGCTATAGATTTTCTTGTAGTGATAGGTTTGATTAAAGATACAATGCTTTTAATAGCGAATATTTCAAATACTTTGATTAGCGAACTTATCTCATTATTATAATCCTTAGAAAATGTAGATTTCTTTTTCTTAAGTTTTTTCACAATTTTTATAATAATATCAGTTATTTTAGTATTAATTTTCTTTAGTTAAGCTTTCTCTTCAAAATCCTTATTGTAATCTAACAGATCCGTATACTTTATATAGATTGTATAAATCGAAGCCTAAATCAAAGTGTAATGTTCCTTTAATAAATTGCCAGTTTTATTAGCGAATTTTAATTTCAATCGAATATTTAAACTTTCCAAAAACAAAAAAGCGATAGTTTCAATAGTAATCTTCTTTTTCGCTATAAACCAAATTGCAATAAAATTATAGTTTTGACTATAAATCAATATGTTTTTGAAGTTATACTTTTCTTTTGCATTATACTTAAACGCCAAAGTTTGTAAATAGTTTTAGTTGTATTTTAATCGAAAAGTGTTTTGTGCAATATACTTCGTTAGAAATGTAGACTTAAAAATCTTCTTCCAATTCCAACCAGATGATTTGTATTTATTTATAATCTTTATATCGAATCGAAAATTATACTCTATTTGCTTAAAAATTCAATAACGGAATTCTTTTTTAATTATGCTATACTTTCGCTTAAAATCCTTTATAGCTTTGTATTATTCTATTGCATTAGTATTATCGAACTATAGCATTCCTTTTTTCTTCGCGAATAGCAGATTTTTTTTGTTGGATTTTATAAAAGCTTTAACAAGTTTTTTGATATTATTTTTGTTAAGTATAAAAGCATTTTTATTTTGTTTAAAGTTTTCTTTAGAATCGGATTTGATTTTAAAAGAAATAATGATTTTAAACTTTATCTTCGCAAATTGCTTACTTTTAGCATTATAGCATTTGCTTTTACAAAGCTTCGATTTGCCAAAAAAGCCAAATTGTTTATTGCTAATAAACCTATTAATCTTTTTAACCTTAGGATTTTTAAAGGCTATTATATTGAATGCAAATGCATTGGGATCATTAGTAGGTTCGAAAGATATAATTGATCAACGAAGTATTGTAACTTAAACAATTGAATTGTATAAAATGTAAATATAATATAATTAAAATATAAATTTTTCGGTAATATAAATAAAATAATAAAGAAGTAATAAGAATAATATAAACAAAAAGAAAACAAATCTTTGGTAATAAATGAAAGATTTTGATAACAATAGAATCCTCGTTCATTTCGATATTAATACTTTATAAATTCGCAAAGTATTGTTATACGTATTTATTGACATTGAAATATAATATATCGGTTATAACTTGGTTTATACGAGTTAATCAAAACAATGTTAAATTAATCAAGTAGATAATTAAAATATGTTTAGATTTTTCCCAAAAGCTTAATATTTGTTATACCCAAACTTAAAATAAAAATTTTCACGATTGTATTGAAATTCATTATTGCTTATTATCCCACAAAGTTTATTTATCTTATATATTAATCCTTAGCGTTCTAGTTACAAGTATTTAGTTGAATTAAAATATAACCAAATCAATTCAATAATTATTTAAAGTTCCGGCAGATTGTATTTTTCCTTTTTTAATATAACTTTTAGACTTAAAAATGCAAAGCTATTGAATAGCTTTTCAACATCAACAATAAAGGCTATATAGATAATATATATTAAATTTTTCGAGCTATGAACTATAAAGTAGGTTTGGTATACAACTTATAAACCAAGTCGTTAAATAAAGAAAACTATTGTTTTTGGTAATAATTATCAATCCTATAATCATTTTGTATTATCGTTTAATTCGTGATATAAACGCTGTCAAATCTTATCTTTATCGTTGTTATATTTAAATAATCGATATTAGATAAGAATATAGTTGCTTACGATTTGGGGTTTTTTTTTTTGAAGTATAATCTATTTTATTATTTTTGCTTTCTTTTTATCCTTGTTGAAGAATACAATTCTATACCATTATTGTTTGTAATTTCTTTGTTAACTTTTCCAATACTTTGGATTCTTTACAAAGTACTCCGGTATATCGAAAGAAACTTAAAGTTGTATATTGCTTTTATAAATAATTAATTTTGAATAAACTTTTGTTTTTGTATAGATTATTAATGTAAAAGGGAAAAAGATAAAGGGTGAAAACAATAATCAAAAATAATAAAAAGAATGGTTTTCTAGAAAAAAGTAATACAACAAAAAAAGAATAGGAGCTAAAATCAACTAAATTGATTATGGATAATGAAGAAGGGAAGGATAATCAGAATAAATAATCTAAATCATAATGAATATATGCATAATCAAAAAAGGAGGTGATAGAAAAAATAAAATTTAGTAAACAAAATATAATATAGTGATCTAAAATACAAAGTGAAAAAAGTATAAATACTTTTTATAAAAGGCGAGGTCATATAAGGGTATTAGATCCGAATGATCGAAGCCATTCTGCAGTCTTACAATATATTTGAAGATAGACGAAAATGTTTTCTAGATATGTAATTCTGTAAATATGATATATTTATTTAATGGAAGATAGTATTTCATTCTTTTTGATATTGCAAAATATGATTTATATAATAAAATATTATCGATTTTTAATTGATTTTTAATCGATTTTTTATTGATTCTTTTTATATAATATTGGAAAATATAAACGATATAGTAAAAAATAAACGATTTTATAAACATAATATTGAAATTCAAATTTTATATAATAAAATATATATATTTATTTTTTGATATCACAATAATTTTATAGTTTATACAAAATGCTTTTTGAAAAACTTTTTTCTTATCAAATTTATATAAAAGATCTTTTGAAAAGCTTTTTCTTTATTAAGTTTATATAAAAGGTCTTTTGAAAAGCCTTTTCTTTATTAAGTTTATATAAAAGGCTTTTTGAAAATCTTTTTCTTTATCAAATTTATATAAAAGATTTTTTGAAAAGCTTTTTCTTTATTAAGTTTATATAAAAGGCTTTTTGAAAGACTTTTTATTAAGGTTTCTATATTATTTTAATATAATATTGTAATTGTATAAATATAATTATTCATTGTTTATTTTTTTCATAATTATTTTAACAATAACAACGTTTTTAAATATAAAAATATTTTTATTTTTTTTCCTTTACAAATCAATATAACAACTTTAATTTATTTATTTTCTACTTTGAAGAATCAATATGTTGAAGAAAGATATTTACGAATTTGATTCCGGAAATAATGATAAAAGAAAGAATATTACCAATACTAATTTTGATGATTTTTTTTAAAATATACCCCTGCCTTTTGTATTTCTATATAAAGCAAAGGGTTTTTGTTTATAAAGATTCAACTTGGTTTTTTCTATCTATATCTACACCATTTATATGATTACAACCATATCCCCAATTATAATTACTAAATGCTAATAAGGGAAGATATTCTATATAACCAAAATCTGTACATTTTATTCAAATATTATTACATTTCTAGAATACTTTATATATGCAATGAATAAAAATTGATGGAAATAGTAACCGGCAATATCGTTGAGAATTTAATCAATTGCAATTATAAAACCTTCTCCGTTGCAAAAAAGTAATCGCAACGAATTATATATAGAAAATAGATAAAGGGATTTAATCAATTTGCCGGTATTTGCGATATTTGCGGTTCAAACTTTTATTGCTAAACCTCGACAACGAATGGTTTAATTGTGCAAAAGAAAAGATTTAAAGAATTTGAATAAAGGAGATTATAAATTACAATCGTGTTTAATATATAAACAAAAGGAAATTAGGAAATTAGTTTGTTTTTATTATGTTTAATTTCATTAGGGTATATTCAAAGAATATATTATTTTTGATGGTATATATAATAAAATATATATAAATTGCAAATATTTGAATTAGGTTTTAAGATATTCATTTTGTACGGGAAAAGGTATGTTAAATATTAATATTATATATGAAAAAATAGTTAATATTCATATATAAATAGCAAATCTACAGCTGATCAAAAAGGAACTTTTGCATTTGCAATATCAAATTTTGCTTTATCCAGCAATATTAATCCAAATTTGAATAATAGAGAAAGAAAGATAACAAAGAAAGATTTAAAAATAATACTTAAATAAATATCAATAAAGAAGATATTGAGATATCAATTGAAGATTTAGAAAAGGTTTAAAAAGGTTTTATTAGAAAAGTTTAATTAACAAAAAAAATAAGGATTATAGTTTTTTTTTTACCATTCACTATTAGAAGTTATACAATATGAAAATATAATACTATATAGAAATATAGTGCTATATAAAGATATAATGCTATATAGAGATATAGCATCGTTATTTCGAATATATAATCTTTTTCTTTTTTTCAACGATTTTTTTTATTTTATATACTTTTTATACTTTTTATTTTCTATATTTATATTCCTTATATCCTCTATTTTTAATACTTTTAGCGCTTTATATCTTTAATCAACAATAGATAAGATATTATTTTGCAAATTATTATCGATCGGACAAAAACGTTGATATATACAAGAGATTTTGGATAAAAAGAATATTAATGAACAAAAAGCTTTTTTGAATAAAAAATATAAAAAGAATTTTATAAAACAATAAATCAAGCAATAAGTTATTAAACAATTAAATAAAGAATATAATGGTATTAAAAAAAAAACTTATTGTATATCGACGGGGAAAAAAAAGAATTGTATATTTTTCGATAATAAAGGAAATGGTGAAATTGGATTATATTGCAAAACGCGAAAGGAAGGAATCGGTTATAAATAGTTTTTTGATTTTTTGTATAAAAAAGTATATAAAAGAAATAAAGTTTAAAAGTTAGGAAACTTTTAAATATTTTGCGGGATGGTTATATAGATTTAAAGAAAAATTGAATTTATTTTAGTATACACAAACAAAACAACCCCAGATTATTTCTTCGAATATCAAATAATTTATTATCAATACGTTAAAATTTGTTTATCGTTAATGTATTATTTAACCAGATTTAAATATTAATACGTTTGATTCATCGATATTAAAAGTTGATCGTTTTAAGCTTTTAAAAATCAGAAATATAAATGAAACCCTAAATATTGGATTCTTTAAAACGGGAAAAACTTTGGAAAAAAGGGGCAAAAAGAATATTCGGGTTAAGTATATTCCTTTGAATAATTTCAAATATTCCATGATATATTATACATCAACGGATAAGATTAAATATACGAAACTTATTATCTTTTTTAATAATATAGGTTTTTTCAAGGATAAGGTGAAGAAGAAGATGCAGAATTTCGATAATCGAGTTGTTGTATATTGATAGGAAAATGGATATTGTAATAAGGAAAACTTTATATATTAAGTTCAAAATCATTATAAGATTATTATCGTATATCTATATAACAAAAAGCCCCGCTTTATAATTCTTAACGTTTTTGGAGTATATTTTGGATTTACGAAAATATCTTTCGAAACCTTTAAGATAACGAAATATGTTTTTAAAACCAATACAACGCGATTTTTTTAACCAAACAATTTATATATCAACAATCGAATAAAAAAGCTTATTAGATTTAGTTTTGATATATGAATAAAGGACAATGATAACAATGATGCATATTAGAATAGTTTACATATTATTAAAGATTATTGTTAATTGATTGTTTATTTGGTAAAAGATATATAGTATTAATTTTATAAGCAAAATTTCGATATTATTTGTCGCACTTTCTTCAAAACGGGATTTACAATCGATCTGTATAGATCGCAAAATGGCTTCATCGTTATTACAAACTATCCGGGAATTAGTTCTTACCTTAATAGATATAAAAAAGATTAAACGAATAATTTAATAATGGATCCAATAATAATTGGAGATAATTCGGAAAACGATTTGGTAATTATATTAAATGATTCGAAAAATGAGTTAATAAAGGATTTTGAGAAGGATTCTAACAACAAAGATATGGATTAAGCATTATTAGCACTATTTTGATATCTAAAACATCGAGAAGTTTGTATTAATATCTAAATCAAAAGCTATTTCCCATTGTTATATCTCAATTTCTCAAAATAACCTCAAATTCCATTTAATTATAAGTAGGTTTTTACGATAAAGGAGGTTCCATATTATTAAGCTTAGTGCACCCTCACTTTAACGGTAGTCTTGTTACTACTTTATATACTATAATAGTAAATTATTGATACTTATATGAGATGTATATAACATTTTGTTAACTTCACATTATAGGCCTACTATGATGTTATAACATGTATATCTGTATTGTAGTGGTAACAGTGTATATTGTCTAATATGCTAGGAGTGGTATATGTGTTCTATTGAGTATATGAGGTGGAGACATCTAACTAGGTATAGCGCTATATGTGATTATAATATCTCTTTTATGGTCGAATTCGATCATCAAAATCATATAAAGTAAAAGGCTTTTTAAAAGGCGTTTTTGAAAGCTTTTTGAAATGCTTTTTGATATTAATGATTTTGTGTTTTCCAAACTTTTGTATAAGCACAAAACGCTTTTTGATTGGTTTATCCAAATCCTGTAATTTTATACAATTAAACTTTCTATAGAAACAACCATTTTTTTCATTAAATTCGATTTCTTAGCGTTATATATATATTTCAAAGCTTTATTAACTTTTACAACAATAATCTATCGTTGTTGCAATGTTTACATCTCTTTGTAGAAGTTTAATACTTTACAATTATATTGTATCGCGATATAAAAGCTCTTTTAACGTTTTTCGAAATTAAATCCAAGCTTTTTACTATAAATCAAAAATCCAGAGTAAATTAATTGCTTCGTCAAAATATCAACTCTTTGTTCAAAACTAGGAATCTATACTATTCGAAGTCTTTTCTTTTTAACTATATCCTTTTGTATATAATACTATCGTATATCGATATATTTAGCTTTGCTATAAAACTTGTTTTCCTGTATCTAATCGACGCCATTTTTATTATTGCAATATAATATTGATATATATAGCTTTGAAAAGTTTCGCTTACTCAAATCGATAGCAAACTTTTCAAACCATATAATTTCTTTTGTACCTTTGTTTGCGGCTATAATCTCAACTTTTATTGTACAAAGCGATATAAATTTTTGCTTATTAAAGGATTATATAATTGCGCCTTTATATCGAATAATAACCATTCTTTGTATCGATTTTCGATTTACTTTTAAACCTTATATAGCATTTATAAAAATATTGTAGAAACGCAACAAATTTCGCAATCGATTCGAATAAGTTGTGTTAACTTCGATTATACTATTAAGGAATTCTAGGAAATGATTTGCAAGGATTAAATGCTTTCTTTTAGAAATGTGCATCACTTTTGCAAACTAACTAATTGAGAATGCGAAATCACTTTTCGTTCTATTTATCAAATAGATTTCTAATCTAACAATTTGTAAATATAAAGCTTTATCGCTTTTATTGAGTAGTTTTACTATTGTAACTGGTTTTAATATAGTATTAGCAAAGAGAGATAAATTCCGAAACATTGAATTATAGATTTTGAAGCGTTTCAAAAACTTTTTGATATAGGTTCTTTAATATATTTTGAAAGATCTTTAAACTTTGTTCCGCTCGATTTAAATTCCTAAAAAGATTTGTATTGATTTAAAATCTTTACACTTTCATTTTTGATTTATAATCTTTTTGATCGTATTAATCGCGGATTGTAATCCCAATATTAGCAAATCGTTTATATAAAATAGAACGTATACTTCTCTTTTAATAAACAAATTGGGATTTACTATTGAAATCTGTAAATCTATACTTTTAAAGAACAATTTAACAATTTACCATTATATTCTCGAAGTTTGTTTTAGTTTATAAAATAATTTCTTAAATTTGAGGTAGTTATTATTAGGGTTTAGATCAAATATTTCTTCAAAGAATCGTAAAATCTTTATTAGGATTTCAATATCAATCAATTCCTTATTTAGGAAAACTATATCGATGTCTATATTGTCAATCTTTAGATTCTTTTCTGTTGCTTTAACTAAAAAAGCTTGTAATATAGAGTATCTTGCAACTTTTGTGAATATTTCTATAAAATTAATTCTGTATTTTTGAAAGAATCCTTTTATCACTAATCTAGCTTTCCTTTTCTTTAGCTTACCGTTTTGATTTAGCTTATTCTATAGAACCTATTTGGATTTTAAAAATCGTTTCCTTTTTAGCAGAGTACTTTTAATTACCTCGAAAATATTGTTCTTTTTCAAGTTAATTAATTCTAATTTGATTATTTCCATCCATACTTTAAAGTTTGATTCCAAAGCGTTTTCTAAATCGATAACTTCAATATCGATATCTATATGCGGATATACTACTTTAAAGTTTTTTGTAAAATGTTATGCCTTTGTATCACTCTCCACAACTTCTCTGTTTCTTGTAGCAATAATATTTAAAAAAGCCTTTTTTGACAAGGATTCTTTTTAAAATTATTTCTATTTGAATCCATAAAGAAATTTAACTTTTTATCATTATAGTTTAAGTTTATAGGGATTTTTAATTGTTTTAATTTAATGTTTAAACTTATAAAAGCTTTTAATCGTTTTATATCAATATCTAAGTTTATAAGAACTTCTATTTGTTTTGTATTAATACAAATCCTTTTCTAGTTTCGTTAACTTTTTTAAAGTTGATTTCCTATTTGATTTGTATTCCCTTTCGATTTGATTGATGATTTTTTATATAAAAACATATTTGAATCTTTTTTCAATAGAAATTTGTATTCATCAAAATCAATATTTGCCGTTTTTATAATCTTTAAGGAATTGAAATTAAAAAGTTTGTAAATCTAACTCTCTTCTATACTTACAAAAAGATACTTTCTCTTTAATACTTTCGATTCAAATTTCTTCGTAGTTTGCCCTGATTGTTAAGGATTATATACAAATACCATATATCCAAATATTTTCAATTTTCGTAAATCTAATTAACAATTGTTGTAAATTTCAAAAAGCATTACAACTTTCAAAAGCATTCTAGTTTCTTCAAAAAGTAATACTCTTATAGAAAACCGATTTTTCAAATAAATAGCGTACAATGTAATAATCTTTCATTGAATTGAAGATATTCTTGATTTTATTAAAAGATTTTTTGATATAGTATTTATATCCTATATCTTTTTCTCAACGATATTGTTTATAGTATGTTTTTTTAGAAAAAAGGGTTCAAATTGTATACTTTTTTTCGAGATCTTTATTTGGAAGCTAGTTCCAAACTTTCTTTTGCCATTATTGATATATATTATAACTATTTTGCTATTAGATTTTGTTTCGATCAATTTGAACAAAGCTAAAAGTATTGGTACAATTGTAATTGCGGATTTATTAGGAGTATATTTGATCTATATAAATCTTGTAGCATCATCCATAACTATTATAAAGTATTTATTGCCCAAAAAGAATATCTTTTAAATTCCAAAAAGATTACAATAAAAACAATATAAAATTGTAAGCGTTTTAACAATAGTATATTTGTTAAAATACTCTCTCATTCTTTCTGCTAAGCAAAGCAAATATATCGATCTTCTTGTTGATTTTTGTTTTCTTAATAATTTTAAGCCTGTATATGCTTTTGAAAGCTTCCAAAGTTGATTATGATTGAAATAACCAAACTAATAATATACTAGATTGGATATAAACTTGTAAGGATCAGTATCATCCATAACAACAAGCTTTTCAAATGTAAAATTAGCAAATTGTGGTACAAAATCTTATACAATATAGCAGCCAAATACTTTCTTTGCTATAAATTTCAATTGGCCAAATTTCCAACAAAATATTGATTTTTTTTCAAAAATGATTTTACATTTAATTTGAATAAAAAGATTGATAAAAATCAATTGTGTTGTCCCAAATTTCTCTATATACTATATATCAAAAAGCGTAAATCTGTTAATTTATACAATTTCGTATATTACACTTAATGCAAATAATCTATCCGCAACTCGAACTTTTCGTAGTATAAGCTATTTTGTAACGTTTTTCAGAGCATCAAGCTAACCAATAAAGTAATGGGAAGCTTCTAAATTAAACACTTATTTGGAATCGTTACCATTTGATTAAAAGTATATATCAAAGTAATAAGAAAAGATATAATTGCTATTTAATGCTACATTTGCTTTAGCCTTTTCGAAAGCCAAATCATTACTATTTGCGAAAGTCTTTTTGCTATGTTTTTCATTCTTTTTTGATATACGATATGCTCTTTTAAAATATCCATACTTTTTACAATTGTAGCATTAAATCTTTCCGGTATAAGAAAACTTATTTCGATTATATAATCCTTTTGATCTTTTTTCACGACTACCTTTTCCGCTACGATTGTTTCATTTCTTTTTTTCTCTAAAGTTTAAAAGTTCAATAATAAATACAAAAGCTTTGGTTAAAACCTTGATCTTTTGAAAAAGCGTTATAACCTTTTCCAAAATATTATTCATTATATTAACGTAAGTATGAATTATTACCTACACTCCGAAACTAAGCATATATGCCAAAAATATATCTTTTATTATCTCCTTTATAATTAGCTTAGAATTACCAGAAAGTGCTTTTTGATACATTTGTAGTTTTTGTAGAAACGTTTAAACAGTTTCGTTTTTATAATCAAATTCCTCTTTAAAAAACAATTTCTTTATATTATTTACGAAAATTGCATCGAAAATTCGATTGTATACCAACAACATTTTCCATATACCGGCAGGATTATCTAGATCTTGATAGTCTTCAACCATATTGCAATGAGTAGTAATTAATCCTGTTGTTATAATTAATATAACCCGTTTTACTCTCTTATTGTAATCAACAAACTTAATATCGAATTCCTTTTTTAAAGCAATCGCTATTCTTTGTAAATTTGTTTCTATTGTTTTTTAACAAGTTCTTGAACTTTTTTCCATTGTAAACTTCTATGGAATCTCCAAAACAAATCGTTTTTCGATGTCAAATACGATATTTTTGCAATTAGCCTATACGAACGCATTTATACAATAGCTTTTGTAATCAACCTAATTATTGTTAATGAAGGTAACGACAAAGCCCTATTTGGTTATGAAAGGATTAAAGGAAATAATAATTATGTTTTCGACAAATAGGGGTTGATAAAAAACAAGGTTTTTGATGAAAATCTCGATAATGAAAATGATGAAAAATGTGATTTTTCCGGCGGAAACGTATAGAAAAGCGATCTTTTTCTTCGGAAAACGCATATATATCGTTTTAATCAATAAAATGATAGTTTAGTTGCTTTAATGAATGTGTAACACGGGGTTATAATCTATTGTAGTGGTAACAATGTATATTGTCTAATATGCTAGGAGTGGCATATGTGTTCTACTGAGTATATGAGGTGGAGACACCTAACTAGGTATAGCGCTACACGTGATTACAACAATCTGAATGAATGAATTGTATTGTGTGTATTCTCTTCCGTTGTATAAAGAAAGAGGGTGTATATCTATTTGATGATCTAAATTATGTTTATGCTTAATTAAGCGAAAGGGGTGAAAACTCTTCTAGCGCAAGGCAGCCGTATTACTGCTGCACAGGCAGCAATATTCTTGCCGCACATTCACGTGTTCCGACATATTTGAATAATATCTATATAATATTTAAATAATTCATTCGTTATAAGCATGTTTTGAGTTTTATTATTCCAAAATAATATACTTATAATAGGAATCAAATCTTTTAATACTTTGAAATATTAGTGTTACGATTAGTAGCCAATCGGGATCCGATTGACATGTGACCATTGTTCCGAAACGTGTGCATCCAACGCTCACGTGATCGACGTAGGGTATATAAGTGCCCTCGACCCTCTAGTTAGCTCTCGATAATTGTAAATTCTAAGGATACTTTTGACCTTGTTAATTCAGCTCTTATATGGCACTTGCGTTATAATTAGTATCTGAAAGTTTTGATTCTAGCTATCTTATTGATTGGTTTCGATCGCGTGGTACTTCTATATTATGAATATATTCATCAAGTGTCGTTGAACTTATCAATTGTACGTATTGTATCTATTATTTAAACAAGACTATCGCTAAGGAGAGGAAACGTAACCTTCAACTTACATTCAATGATTTTATTTACGTCCAGAGTCTCGTTATACTCTAGTCTGATATCGGAAGCCTTACAAGTCTCATCATTCAATCTTGGTGAGAGACGCATCCTTGCGTTTTGATTTACAGAGCAACTCCTGAGATAAATACTACATTCATAGTTGTCATATCGGCATCCCACCGAGATGGTCCCTATTATACTTGTACTTTATTTAGTCTTTCATAACACTTATTTGGTTTGGTTCGCCCTGTATAACTGCTGAGTCATTGGTTGATCCTTCAAAGTGATACTGCTCAAAGAAAAATGGTTCAAGAATTAGCTGAAGTGTTTCAAATGGGTGAAAAACACCTCAATGATTTGGAGTTTTCAAGTTCCTCTCGGTTCAACTGAAGGCTTGCTCTGAAACTTGATGTTCGCCTTCTCACTCCTATAATTTTCTTGAACTTCCTGTCTCTCATGCGTCGAACGAACATCGGCGCTGCCATGGTACAGGGCCTACTAGAAGAATTGAGAATGGACGTCATGGAAGTCTTCCTTGCAGTCACCATCCCCTTGATGGCACTGATACTACTTGAGGTTCCTAGCAATCCTTCTATGCGTTTCCTGGAAAGAAAATACAACTTCTCGTACATGAGATATTTATCTGTCATGACTGCTCTTCTAGTTATGCATATCATCCCAGTTTAAACTATACGAGGCATCAATACCTCACCAGCAATAACAGGTCTGGTAACTCTGGGACAAGGTTTTGACAAAAGCTATTCGGCACTGTTGGCAACTCGATCTTTGGTTGGCATATTTGACACTGGACTTTTCCCGGATGTATCTTCGTTTGTGCTTTGTACTACCCATCAGTACATTTGCAATGAAGAGTAAGCATGCTTATGGTGGCGGATATCAGCTCAAATGCTATTCTTGCTTTCGGTATTGCTAATATTAAAAGTTCAAATGGGTACTACAGTTGCCGTATCTATCTTTATTGTGTCCGGCCCACCAGCCTAACCTTCATCTTGACCGCATGGGCAGCTGGTTGATTCAATCATCGCGCCGGTTTTGCCATCGCCGGTTACATCATCACAGCTATTGGCTTCATCATTTTCCGACAACCAAAGCTCCTCCAGCCACACATCTCTATGCTTGGACTCTACTTTGTCAGTATAAGTACTTTCATATCACTACCTCTTCTCTATAGCTTACTGATGATCAACCCGGCTATGCCATTCCGGAGAGCAATTGAAGCCGGATTCGTGATCGGCATTGGAAATACAGGTTGATTTGTCTCAGCATGGCTCTTCAGAATAAGTCAGGCTCCACATTACAGAGGTGGAATGACAGATTCACTTATCATGACGCTGGTGGCTCTTGCTTTGATGGCATTTTCTTGGATATATATCACCATCGCCAACAAGAGGTTGGACAAAAATGGCACCATGACTGATGCGGGGTCATTTATGAGTGCCGAAAATGAAGGGGCTGTGAGAAGATACAGAGCTTGATTTAACTTGCTTCTGTGTAAAAAGGTAGCTATCATTCATAGGACTATAAAATTCAACCTAATGATCGATACCCAGCTTAAGCTTACAGTGCAACCTCTAGGAGTACGGATCATGTCATGCTAAGCCAAGAAGCGAGCCCCTGGCTTAGCGGCATGAACTCTGTGCCATTTTCCAACAATCACATTGTTGCAATCCAGTGCTAAGCGAATGAAAGTAGTGGAGTATCATTTGGACTCTTTATCTTATCTGGTTGAACGACGAATCAATTCATCAATATTTCTTCAAATATCAGCTCTCCGTTTCTAGGCCTCTCGGCCCCCACCTTTAGCCCCATAAAATGATTTGTTGTCAATCCGGGGGCCAGCCCAACTCGGAGATCACACGTTATTCCCTGTTGGTACGACCATGTTACTTGACACCGATTTGTGACTCTTAGCCAACCATATCAAGCAGTTCTTGCATTGCTGTCTCCTTTAATTCATGTACACCAATTTTCCACCCTAGCCTCGCTGCACCACGAGATAGCTTCTCCACTTTATTACACCGGTTTGCAATCTTGATGGAACTTGTCAAAATATGCTTATCCCCGGATCTCAATTTCTCAACTCCACATTTTACAGTCGTTCTTCACTTTGCTCTCACTTCTTGTCTCACAATCCTTCGCGAAGCATAATCATTACACGAGGCTGGATTTCCTCGTCAAAGCAAAGGCATTGGAAAACTTGAGGTTTTCGAAATAACAAGACAGAGGAAGAGAGAATCTCGATAGCAGATCCTCTGCTAGGTTGGGAGGGGATCATAGCAACACTCGCTGTAAAGTGGGCGAGTCGATGTAAAGAAAGTAATTCGGGAACTGCAGGACAGGATCTGGTCGAAAAACTTCAAGCTGCAGCTGGCTGCGTTTGAACTCGGTTGGTAATAAAAGACCGGTATAGTAGCGCCAGATCGAACACGAAGAGCCTTGTTACATCAAGAAAGTTTCAGAGAAAAATGGATGTATCCTGACACGGCAGGACCCTCCAAAGATCTTTCATCGCCTAATTCTGATGGATTCGGATATCTTCACATACCCAGAACAGAACCAGAAGAGCTCAACAACGTGACCCCATAATTATGCCAAGGAACCGACGATTTGATAGAACTCGACTGTTTCACTCCCAAACTCACGCATATCTCTAAAGAGATGAAGAGCTACTTGAAGCATCTCATTCCTCCAGCTCACCCAGCTGGATCGGAATCTAAGCACGAATCTCGGTCCCAGTCGCGGCTGCAGGCTCAGACCTCATCCGACAAGAATCTTGAGGTCAAAAGCAAGCTGAAATCGCGAATTCAATCTCAACATTCAAGCCACAAAAGCAAGTTACCTTCATCTTGCCCACGTGTCTCACGACCAAAGGCTACGTCAAGTTCTTCCAGCTCCAGCTCATCAATGTCGTCCGACGAACTGACAGCCCAGAGACTACAAGCTGAATGGGATCGCGAGCATAATCTTCTTCAATCCCAGCTACAATTTGCACGCGATCTTGAGAACCGCAGTCCCTCTCCATCTCAGTTCGAGCTCGATAGACTTGAGGCTCAGAGGCTGCAAGCTCAAATTGAAGAAGAGCAAGCTACTTCTGACCAAAGACGTGCGGCCCTTCTTGAAAGGGAAACGGAAGAGGCTATAAGACTTGCTGCTGAGTGGGAAAATGAGGACAGTCATGCAGCTTCTCTACAGCGAGAATGGGAAGAGCAAGATAGGAGACTTGGTGAGCAAGAGGAGCTCGCGAGGATATTGCTGCGGAGGGATGAAGAAAGGGCTGCTTTGCTTGAAAGGGACTTGGCTGCAGCGCAGGCCGCTCAAGCTCGATGGGAACAAGAGGCTCAAGAACAGGAGGAACAAACGAGAAGACTGACCGAAGAGAAAGAAAGAAGAGAAAAGGAGGCAAGGAGAAGAAGGGCTGCCGCTGAAGCTGCTAATACAGAGAAGAAGGCTAGATTGGAAAAAGAGAGGGCAACGCATAAGGGCGCCGAAAAGAAAGTCAGGCTCGAAACGGAACGATTGCAACGACAACAGGCTGATAAAAAAGCTAAACTAGACCGAGAACAAAGAAAAAAGGAGGAAGCTACCAAGAAAGTACAACTAGAAACGCAGAGAAAAGAAAAGCTGCGCGTTGCGGATGCCAAAAAGGTGCGAGAGTTGGCAGAGAGGGAAAAGAAGGCAAGGCAAGCTGATTGTGTATCATGTATGGAGGCGGGAGAGAAAGCCAAGATGTGTGTACTGCCCTGCAGACATGCCTATTGTGGAGAGTGTATTGGAGGTAAGTGATAAATCTCAAATTTTGCTTGCATCGCGATACTGACTGGAATAGGTGCCTTCCGAACCGCTCTTTCATCCAAAGCGCCATTCAAATGCTGCAAGCTGAATATTCCGGTTAGCCTTGCCTCTAGCTGGCTCGATGCACCATTTATTGCCTCATATGAGTTGTTGATGCTTGAGCAAGCTACCAAGGATCCCCGCTACTGCTCCAACAATGAATGCACCAAGTTTATTCCGCCAGTCAACATACATGGATCCATCGCAATCTGTCAAGCATGTAATCATCGTACATGCGCACCTTGTGGTAGTGGAGAGCATTCCGGAGTATGCAAAGAAGATAAGGAAGGGCAAGCAGTACAGGAATTGGCTGAGAAGGAGGGATGGAGGAATTGTCCTAGTTGCAACTTTGTGATTGAGAAGAATGAGGGTTGCCTGCATATGACTTGCAAGTGTTTGTTTGAGTGGTGTTGGGAGTGTAAGAGAGAGTGGAATGATTGTAAGAGCACCTGCAAGAGAGAATGACGAATTCGGGGTCTGTTAACGGAATTTGAAACAATACAATGGATGTGTTGCGCCAAGTAGTTAGAGTATTCTGTTAGCTTCGGTTGCGGGACATGTTAGCGCTTGTAGGGTTAGCAGTATCAATCCGAATACAGATTTAATATTTTTCTCTTCAATCTTTCTACTCTGGAATGCTGAATTTAGATAGTTCTGGTGAAGTGCCACACACATTTTTTGCGACTAAATCCATGCTACAGGCTCGAACTTCTTGGAATATTCTTCTTGTTTGCAACAACCTCAAGTCTATGCCAATTAGGGAGGGCGTACAGAGCTGCTAGCTTGGTCCAGGGTTGTGGACCAAGCTTTCGATATCTCCATTTCGATGTTGACTGTTCTGACAAGTTGAATGAGATGCTTCAATCATGTTTGATTTCATTCTCCTCCGGTCGCCAACGCCTAGTCAAAAAACCCCCTTGACTCTGCGATAAATCTCGCTCATATGTTCAACTTTATGATATATTTCTGGTAGATACACGATGCATTAGCCCAGAGAATAGCGTTGATCCCTTCATGTCGAACGTCGATCCCAAGGTATAAGAGGCACATGAAAGGTTTCACATTCTGGAAGTGGTTTCTAATCACTACTATTATGAATCCGAACGGAATGAATCTCATTCGTGCCGATATACAAAGAACGATAGACTGATCCGCTTATAGTGAGTTCTATATCCTAAAATTCTATCTGGGGACGAGTCCGATGGAGGGTGGCTGAAATGAGAACTTTTTGACTCATGCAGTGTTCGACCAGCCATATACAAACGCAGCAATGGCCTGAGATCAGTCGTGAAGCATGATTATTCTTAGTCCGGCTAATTACCAACAAGTGATACCTGCTTGAGGAGCAACTAAGCACGAGGCCTGTCGCAAGTCTCTTGCCTACTGGGGCCAATCGACTACTGGAATTGGCGCAACTTTACCAATTGAAAAGATTTCGGCAGATTTCGAGTTATGATGATCTGTTTTCCTACATATAGCGAATCACTCATTGTTGTACGCCTCAATTGGGTACGTTTGCAAGATCAGAAATCTTTGATTTTGAGAAATGGAGAAGAACGTTCTCGTTAATTATAATTATTAGATCCAATAGGATCCAGTTTGAAGACCAACCACAACCAAAAAGTTATATACAAGCATATATACAGCCCTCCTCAAAATTGCCCTCCTAAGCGGTCTCAAGGTGTTGACCAAAAAAGCTCTTCTGCTCTAAGTGAACCGCGACTTCCCGAAGAACAATGCAGTTTTGAAACACAACATCTCGAAACTAACCCCTAGGCCTCCCTCCAACTCCACTCTCCAATCATGCTAGAGCTTCGATGCTCTTACTGGGCGTAGCAAGGCATGCGATCAAGGGCGGTAAAAGCACTAGCGCACTTGTATTTACCTCCAGCGGCACAGGGAGTACCGACTTCTCCGTTTGGGCTTTTACCATCAGCACGATGGGCATTCTGGCAGATAGATGGGCAGTCAAGGTTGCCTTTTGTAGCGTCCTGTTTGAAAGAATTAGTTCTGTTCGGGAGTGATTGAAATATCAAAGGCATTCGTCTATTTCCAAGACTCGAGCATGCTTACCGAGTAGACGCAGCAGTGGCCACCGTTTGAGAACTCGCATTGGCAGTAGGTGCAAGCTTGTGCAGTCAAGGCACTGATGAGGGCGAACAAAGCGAAGGAGGCGAATTTGACCATTTTGACGGTATAAAAAGGTGTGTGGTGGTTGGTTTGGTGAAGGATTTTGGTGTTGTTGATTGAGTTGTTTGGATTGAGGATTTAGTGAAGTGATGATGTAGAAGAAATTTGTTAAGCTGGGTGATATCCGTCCCTTTATACTTGCGTCAACATGCTTTCCTTTTGACCGCCGAGTCAAATGAAGCTGATAGAGACATATTCATCGTCATCCCGTTAATTGAAAACTTGGGTAATCTACCTTGCCGACGACATTTCCCCATCCTGCCCACTATACACATGGCTGATCTTAGATTTGTCTCACCAAGAGCGTCTGTAAAACGTTTCCCCCCCGTCCTACCTCCCTTGACACCTCGTTGACAATATTGATCTTTACAGTACTTCCTACGGGGCGCCTAAACGAATGCACCAATAATGATTATCAGGAACCAGCATTTTAGCCTCTTTTACCGCCGCAAGTGATTCCGACTTTGTTTTCAGAGTGGAACAGGATCGTGAGATATAGGAGGTGGATCCATATTTTGGTCATGTGCTTTGGTATGTCCGATATCAAAAAGTCGTGCCTGCAGCATACGAGTTATATTGGAACCCTCAATATTTGGTGATCAAATCATCAACGCTCTTGATTTGTAGAGTGGAACAGTATGGCAATCGAGAATCTAGGCACAGGAGAAGCTTGCGAGCGTGGGAGGTGACTTCATATTTCATTAGGAGCTCTGTTGCTCTAGTGAATCCAACGCCATAGTTTTGTCAATACGAGTATTTAACAACAAAACTATGGCTAAAGTGAAAGCACATATGGTCTAATAGTGTAGAGCCCTTTTCATGGTAAAAACCTACCTATCATAGAATGAAATTTAAAACCATTTCAAAATAATAATCATACATCAAGATTTTATCAACTCATATTTATTTTTTAAAAAGTTAGAACAACATGAATTTTGATATCATATCTCTTATCATTTACTCGAGGATATTCAACGTTTTCTTACTTAATATTAGGACATTCATACTGTTTGAATATAGCTCAATGGATTCAACATACAAACCTCAATGCCCAAGGCCCACAAGATACATCCAATCATCTTACTAGTAACCTACGGATTGCATTGGAGCCGAGATCTAGTGACCAGTGTATCAATACCCGTGGCCGATAATTGAAGCAGAAAGACGTTTTAGGCTGTGATATCTACTGCATTAGCATCGTCGCAGCGTCAAATTGATGACGAGGTTAGCAAGGACACACTACAGAGTATAAAAACCCCGTCAAAACGAGGGTCCTGGGTCATCCGGGGATGACTTCAACTTTCTACCCACCCAAGACCACTTTAAATGATTCAGCTTGTATCAAAACGGTGAAGACTGGTTTTGCATTAAACTTCGAAGATCAAAGAAGCTTAACAAAGCTTGTTTAATGTTACATCGGTGCCTACTTTCGTACAGACTCCAGGGCTATTCAATCTCGCTACTCGGGTAGAATCATGCATGATACGACGGATGCTAGTAGACAGATACCAGGTAGTTTGGGTAATATGCGGGGGATCATAATACGAGAAGCTCCATTGGTTCTTCCACTTACGAGCCATGACTAGGTACCTGCAACAATCTCGGGCGCCTAGATTAAGCTCGCCGATATTTGATGATGATAACAATAATACATGTACTCGATCGAGCATGCATCAACTTGTTAGCTTGGCCCTACTTTCAGCCGACGTCTTGTCGTAAGTATGTAGCAAAAACATGTTCCCCTGGTATGCGAGGCTTTCTCGTCTTCCTCCTCCACATATCTGGATGGAGGAGGATCAACGAGCGTCTACTTGCTTCACTAAAACAACCCTCTCGAAACGGATACCAAGTGCTTATTTGTGCATAAACTTCGGCAGCCGAAATTACGGTTATCATGGTTCTCAGATCAAAGCTTGACGTCTACTCCAAGTCTCCATAGTACCGCACAAGTGGGGTTCCAACCCGATGAACCCAAGCAAGCCCACGCTCCTGGGAAGCCCTGCTTTTACCCTCGGTGACGTTGATTGCAATTTTCCCGATTCCGAACTATTAATAGTTTCTAGAATGTCTTGAATAGTTCTCATGCCTTCCTCGTCGTGAGTAGATTTTCACGACTCGTTATCTATACGCTATAATTGTTGACTTACGAATCATGGTATCATGGTATCATGGTATTGTATCTCTTAAACCGCGGCCCATCAGATTTAAAGATTCATGCATCTCAATCATAGTACTTGTACGAATTAGCATGAAAGGTCGCTTCCCGCGCTTTAGGGGATAGAAAGCGGTGCGTACCGGGCATCACGTGGTGACAGAGCTAATGTCGCGAGGCGTGCACCCAAGATATTATCTTCTCATCACATGATTCACATCCTCTAGATCTTAGTTTTGAGTTCAACCTTACATAATCAATATGACTGCTACCTCCCACTATGTCAGAGGCATCACTTGTTTTCGACCTCAAGGTCTGATGATTGACAATGAGGCTGCTAAGATGGGAGCAGGCAATGTAACCGCTATCATAAGGAAGCAATACAAAGTAGATGGATTGTTGAGTTGTTGAGACAGAATTTTGACGGATTCGGGCTCAATAGAAACCCTGATTTCCCAGAAATAGGTTTGGCTGTAATGTTCAGCACCATAACGATACGAGATCATGCTCATGATTTGATCTACTCGTATAATGGATAGAACATTTGGTTGAGCTTTGAAATGAACAAGGTGTGATTGAAGGATAAACGCTATATTTGAATTTTATATCATTTTCCCATTCTGCATACTTACTTGTTGCGGCATTGGGTTTATCTGTATATATTTCTATCTTAAAGCACCTCGTCATCAAACATCATGAAACATCATGGCCTGCTGGCCCAATGGCAAGGCGCTTGACTACGATTCAAGAAATTCCCACACTTCTAGATTTAATCAAGAGATTGCAGGTTCGATCCCTGCGTAGGTCAAAAAGTCCTTTTTGCCCATAGGTTTTGTGGGCCAAGATAAAATCCTAGCGTTGAAGAGGGGCAATCGATGAAGTAAACGAGGTCTAGCGTTGTAAATAAAATTATTCATTCAATACGGAATAGCCCCGGGGAACTGAACAACAAGGCACTTCAAAAGGGTGCGTTGCAGATTAACTTTTAACCCACGATTTGATGGTCGTCGTTACTGATGAAGAACTACCAGGCTGTTCTGAAACAAGACCATAATAAAATATGCAGTAATATATTAATTATATAGTACAGCACACCGCGCGAGTGATACCGGGACGATAGAGTCCCGGTACCATAATACACTTGGATGATCTAGAAAAAGATGGAAATCATGGAGACTAATAACTAGAAACGGTCAACCATAATAAGATAGATAAGTGTTTACGAAGTAGTTGTAAGTGATAAGCTCAGTGACTACTCTTTGTCTTGCTCCCAATCAAGTTTTCTACTTGTACAAACTACTCCCACTTTGAAAAGTACACATTTGCTAGTGACTACATCTCTCTCTCTCTCTCTCTCTCCCTCTCTCTCTCCTTAAGTCGCATTTTTCACCCTAAACGATACAACGTCCGATGACCCAGAAATATTAGACCCCTAAAACTCAAAGGCTCGCGCAGAGTTCATCTGATCCGTCTCACTCCCCATAGCGTCTCATCAACTCATGGACTGCCCCATTGGTTAGTGGGCCTGCCTTACCCAAATAGAATATCTTATAAGTTAATTAAATTAATCTATTTATATATTATTAATGATATTAATATTACTAATATTAATATAGATCATATATTAATTAATTCTATTAGTTGATCAAACGTTCTATTCGAGTAAACTAAAATCGGCCCACTACTCAAATTGAGCTACTCTGTCGATAATTAGACGTTACTACAAATGAAGCGAATATCGACGTCTACTTTGTACACTACTCGATTAAATGATAAGCGATACACCATCAAAATCATCAATAACTTCAAAACGTATGATTTTAATAAAAACAATATATATTTATAATATGATAATTTAATAATCATTTGATTCTATACTTATCAAAATGATTTATAAACATCGCTAATCGAAAAGTATCATGCGATAGTATGATATAAATCACGGTAATAAGAATCGAAAAGCAAAAGAGAGATATAGTTAAATAATGTAGATAGTAAGAACTAAATTCGTATAATAAAGGAAGTTTAAATAGATAAATTTAATTAATTTGATCTCTAGCTTTAGTAGCTAGAGGTGTATATATAAATGTAATATAAGATATTAATAGTATTTTAATAAAATATTAAAAAAAAGAATATATTGCTTTTATTATAATAAGATTAATATACTTAAATACGAATAAATAAAAAGTGTACAAAAGAAAGAGGATTAATAATAAAATATTCGAATTTATCTTTTTCAAATTCGATTAGTTATAGATAATACGCTACTATACAAATCGAAGTATACTCAACGCTATTTAAACCTACGTGGAATCGCTCGAGTTTTATAATCACTTTAATTTCCCGATCTAAATCCAATAGAGTACGCTTGGGATTATATTAAAGCTTGAATCAAAAAAAAGAGTATATTCTAATCATGAAAAAAGAGATTGTAAAGGTATAGCAAAAGGAATAGTAGAATATACTAGTTTCGGAGATTAATAAATGGATCAAAGATATAAGGAAATGTTTTAAAAAAATGATAGAGTTCGATAAAAATAATTGTTTTTATAATTAGAGCAAATTAGAGATCAATTAATTCATTTATTATTATTTAATTTAAAGATATATATTAATATTGTTATTGTTATTTCTATAATATTTTGTTTTGTACTTTTTATTCTATTTCATTTAATTTTACTTTTAATATTTTCATTAATTAATTATAAACTAAATATACAATAATAATTCTTTCTTTCAATTAAATCTATAAATTTACCAAAAAAAAATTTCGTGATTTATTATGTAATAATAGAATTATTATTGTAATATCAATTTTCTAAAAATTGGCCTATTCCGGAACGTTTTTCTATATCAATAAAGTAATTTTAAATTGAAATAAATAGTACAATCTATTCTTTAAAACTTTGCTATTAAATTGGTATTAATATTAATAGTTTTGAATTATATTTGATGGAATTATGGTGGAGTTAAAAAAGAGAGTTTTAGACATTTAATACCATTTTGAAGTTATTCGCGTTTTTGATGGTATATCTCTTATCATTTAGCCGAGTACTGTATGTACTCCGTATACACGCGTTGGATGTTCCGCAGTATATTCGGCAATCGATTACACTTATTGTAGTGGTAGAGTATGTATATTGTCTAATATGCTAGAAGTGGCATATGTGTTCTACTGAGTATATGAGGTGGAGACACCTAACTAGGTATAGCGCTACACGTGATTACAACAACACTAGGCATTCTTGGAAAACCCCCATCAATGGCCTAGAGCGATAAATCGATTTTCCCGAGCTACTCGAGTATAACGAACGAAAATAAGGTAAATCATTAGTATGAGCCCTTTCTGTCTCGGAAGGAAGGCTACCTAGGCATCTTGTCTGTTCACTATCCCACTTTTGCAGTTCACATGATAATTCTCGAAATACAGTGAGTGCTGTATGACGGGAATCGTTGGACATGATAGAATGCTCATACTATTACTCCATAGCCACCGCAATGATCTTCCATATTCTACATCTACTACGAAAGCCAGGTGGTGTATCCGCCAGTACTCCTACAGCGTTCACCACACCATGTTTCTGGGCCAGTAGTTTGACCAGTGCCTCTCAATCCCATTGAGCATTGTGGTTTTTGGCGTAACATGTCTGGGTATCGAGATTCCAGACATAGTGCATCAGGGATCCGGAGGTCAAGTGTCGAAACCAAAACTTTTGTTCGGATACCAGGCGCGATGCTAGTGCTTTCGATGACAACCGTAAGGCGAAGACTGACGATGCAGGGAGGAAGTGATATATATGATGGAAGATTCCCACGGGTAAAATGTTGAGGCGAGCTCATTTGATGTTGAGACTTCTCTACACTGAGATATGCCGACCGTTGATGATTGCAGACTCTGGTGTATTTGGAGCCAGTTGTAAGAGTAGTATAAGTTAGTGTTATAACGACTCCTATAAGGCCTTTTGTATCTAGCACCAGTGGGTGTCATAATTCCGTGAACACTAATACAATTTCCCACCAAAAACACACAAATATCAACAATATCAACAATTTCAAAAATGTCTTATAAATTTATTTTATATGATATTTGTTATTTGATTGATTGGATCTTTCTGAATTCAGTTAAACAATGATATAAACCTACAATTTCCTTTTTTGAATCGAAAATAAATTCAATAAAAGTTTTTTAAATTAATCAAATTAAGTATCAATTAAACATTAAATATATCTATTGAAACAAGAGAATTTTGATCTTTGAATTGATAATATTATTCTTTTGTAATTTATCTTGATAATATCAAAATTTCAAAAAAAATCTCTTTTAACAAGAAAGTTATAAAGATTTGAAATATGAGTATATTAACGTTTGTGTTCACGGAATTATGACACCCACTGGTGTAGTAATATCTATCAGAATTGATATCATAAATGTCTACTCGAGTATATGTATGAATAATAGTATATATTACTGGAAATATACTGAAGTGTTAGCAACACATATATCTCTTTTCAAATATATCAGAATTCAATGAATTGTTTTCTAAAAGAGCAACATTGAAACTATATCTGTTAAAGATTATCGAAATGCTTCGAGGACCGCATTGAGTACAGTAGGTATAATGCCTCCATTGCAAGTTTCAATGTATTCATCAACAATGCCGTGGATCGGAACCACAAAATCTGCAATTTTGGTAGTGATCCATCAGATAACTTAGTATCGACAATGTACGGTATCAAGATCAAACCACTTACCATCAGACTCTTCATCTGACACATGGTCGACAAAAAGCCGGTAGACTGTTGAATCGTTTTCAAACCCTGTTTCACGTCATCCTTAGTTGATGAACAAGCGACAGGTGAGAAATAGACGTGCTCGTTGAGAGAGATAGGTAAGCTTGACTTTCCATATTTTATATCCCTTCAAATTTTCAGTGCGAGATATGAGTCGACAGGATTCCACCCACGACTAATTCTTCAGTAGAGTACAATTTTAGTGCTATCGCTATATATCGCAAGGCAATCAAAGGGACCCCCGGTGTTGCTGCACAGTCAGAGATGTCACATTTGTGGCGCAGTGGAATACAATGACTCTTGGAGTAGCATCTCAAGTCAAGTTGATGCCATCCTGTGCTAAAAGATAGATTCCGATCATTGACTGATGGACCACCACATTGGTTCGTGACGTCATAGTCGTCTTGTGATATCGTCTAGCTGTTGCTAAATCTATTAGCAAAGGGTGTAGATAGTTTTTTACTATTTCAGTCCGAAAGATCGAGAAGGCCAAGTACAAATGAGAGGAGATTTGGGAAAGTAGGCTGTATTAACACCATAACCAACTATCACAAGCTAACTCGGGAGCTGGAGAAGACCAGTTTTCAAGCAATTCGGGAAAAGAGCTTTTTTGGCATCTACTCGTCGATTGTGAATTGAATAGACGTGAGTCGGAGATGAGTAGAAAGACGCAGAGCTTAGTAAGACTACTTAACTTGGGGATGTGTACGAGTTCTCCCTTTATTGCATATATGAAGCCTTCACCACTGCAACAGGTTCTGATTTTTTTTTTTTTTGAGAATATGGATTGAGACGAGACATTGATAGGTAGGCAACATAAAGCAATAAATACTGGTGCAGGTATTCAGTACGAAATTGCAAAGCTACAAAGGTTATTATTGCAATTGTTCTCTGTTCAAGTTACCGTCTGAGTTTATGACTGCAGATAGATCTTAATATACTCGCAACATAATTATTGGGGACGCTGCGACCCAAACTTACGCACTTGAATGATTATCTAAAAAGCCCTATGTTATTTAGGTATACATATTAAGTTAGGTATTAACAGCCAGCCTCAATACATTACACTCCCCGTCTTGGGTACTGCCAAAATGCCTTCCTTCAACAACTGTTTCGCCAACTCAAAAACCATACCATCGCATCCCTTCCTCGCAACGACATTGATGGCCACCGGTAAATATTCTGTCTGAAGTGAGATGGTAGAATTATACGCAACTTGACCTATTGGAAATACCACATCGGGGGCTTCAGCCATGATGGATATGCGGTCTACAGTCCAGCCAATAGGAACATCTGGGAGACTGCACAGAGGGAGCTTTATTAGTACAATGTTATAAAAAGATTTCCATGGGACCTCTCGGGGTGAGAGATTATCCGGATGGGTGTACGTACCCGTAGTATAAATTTCTATAGTCTGGTTGTCCCAATGTACCAGGATAGAGGAGGATACTTTCACTGCAGCTTTTTGAGCTTGCAGGTATAACTTGATCGAACCAATCCATGAATACAGTTTTGTTATGCACAGCTAAATTGGCTGCATCAGCGGCTTCATATTGTCCCCAATCCCATCTGTCTAATGGTACGGGGTTGACGAAAGGACGAGCCCCATGGTTTGCAGCTGCGTAATCTTTATAGAAAGGTTCTACAACGAGACTGTATTGTTGTTTGGTAATGAGAGTGACATAGGTGAGACTCATGAAGTCTTCTAGTGATGAATTGTTTGCTCCTGATGGCGGTTTTTCGTTCCAGAGAGCACCAACCTCCAGAGCGGTCGTGCTTGTTGACTTGAGAAATCTTTCCAGCTTAGCAAGGAAATTAAGTAAGATTGTTTCGGCCTCTGTTTTGGCATTTGTTGGAAATCCGGATGTCAAGATTTTCTTGGGAAATTCAGTGAAGTTGCTTGTGATATTCTTTCCATACAATACCTTGGCAGCTTCGTACCACAGAATCGGGTCTCTAGCGAGTAAACCCGCAGTATCGAGAGGTGGGGAGAAAGGCATAACTTTGTCCAAGCTAACTAATCCATGTGATGGTCTATTGCCAAAACACCCATTGACTTGAGCTGGACCACGAATACTTCCACCAGTATCAGAACCAAGTCCAAGGTCTAACCAATCATAAGCACCAATTCCAGCAGCAGGACCAGCCGAAGATCCAGAAGGTGATTGGTATCCATCACCCCGAGCGTTGAAAGGACAGTGGTAGTCCACCCAATCCCCGGTTGGACTTTCTCCGTTGGCGAATTGTGATGTCTTCATTTTCCCGATGATAATGGCTCCTGCGTCAATCAAGCTCTGAACAGCAGGTCCTGTGAATTTAGCTGGGGGATAAAGCTCATAGTAAGCACGATTACCGTTACCAGTTTTGATTCCCGCAATATCATAGATATCCTTGACGCCGATTCGGACTCCAGCCAGAGGTTGTTTGGCAGTTTTGGTATAATAGAGTCTGGAAGGTACGCCAATAGTGGAAGTTTGGCTTCCAGGGATGGATGAACTCAAAATAGAAAATGTTCCGTCTGAGTTTTCAATCGTCCCTTCGGTAAAAGCACCCTGCACATCAGAGTACAAGCGATATGCTTTGAAGAGCTCGCCAGTATTTGGAGTTAGAAAGTATGGCCCAGGGAGTAGTTGGGTGTCTGAACTGCTGGTGAATGACCTAGTTCCATATTCATCGAAAGCCTGCGATAGCGAGCTGCTGTTGGTAGAACCGACAAGGTGAACAGCTACTTTCCTTAACGATTGATATGCTGGGGCACGAAATTGTACATACCTTCCAAAAAGCCGGGACTGAAGACATCATCGGAGGCAGTGTACCGAGTCACTAGTGACTTGAATGAAGCAGCCGTGAAATCGCCCTCTGAGAATTTCATCACCGTCAAAGGAACCAAGCCAGCTGTGCTTGGTCTGGATTGAATGGTTGTGACAGCTTCGGCGCCAACATGGTAGCTGATTCCGTTAACGTTCACGGTAGTTCCGATCTTTGAGATTGAGATGGCGGCATTTGCCAAACCCATCAGCGTCATTGTCACAGCAGCTGACTTGGACATTCTGAACGCCATGGTTACAAAAAAACTGTTGGAATCACACTATAAGCCTACGGTTGTATTGAGCACCAATGTATAGTATGAAAAGTATGTATTGAATTGGTTATCATAGTTGTGTTCTCCCTTTTATACAAAAGGGAAAAGATATATCTAATTATAAAGGAAATTGTACATTAACTTATTTCCTATACTTTTGTTCCAAATAATTAAAAAAGTAAAAACTTTCCTAATGTATAACATTTATTTTATATCTATATCTCCTTTGCGTATGTTGTACCATGCTTATAGCATTGTCCAATACATGCCAAGTGAATATGATTACTTCCATGATCCTATTCACGTGTTCCGACAAAAACCAAAGTAAGCTTCCGATCCCTTACGATACCTGCTTATCACTCAAAAACGAGCGACACGCAGCAGATAATAAACAAGCGGTATGGCATCTAGAGCTATGTATACTTACAAGACTAGTGACCGTGGGATATCCCATGAAGAAGATGGCCAAGAATACCAAGAAGGAATAACATATACGAAAGACGAAGTTGTGAGTGGCAAAAACGCAAAAACACGGTGACAACAGCACAGTGGATGCGATATCCTACGAGTACTTATAACTTATAGGCCACTTTTCCGGCCTTTTCCCTCTCTTGTGAGATGAGAATCATGATCCATCGTCCACGAGATAAAGCCTTGTTGTATCGACTCGCATATCAGATATACGGTAGCACACTTTCAGACCGTTTTAGAGTTTGTATACCCCCTGTTGGATAAGATTCTTATTATGCAAGATAAGAAGATTCACCTGGTGATTGAACGGTTGAAAGATTGAGAGATTGTCTAGATCAGGGGTAAAGTAGGTCGGTTATCATGATATCTGCAAAATATCACCTCTCGGACATTGGTTGTAAGGAAGCATGCTTCAACCGTGAGTGCTCCTTATCAACTCGAGTCTTGGCTGGAATAAGGGCCGACATCTCTGAAAACACCGTACGATCCGGACGACGGGACACTCGGAATTCAAAGCTTCAAACGGACCTCGAGCTCATTACATATAGGACTACGAGGAGAAAGTGGTTGCAGTTCATCCGAAGCGCTCGCTTGTTCCTGGCGCGCACGAGTACCTCGCACCCTTTGTCCACATGATTCTTGGCCCATTCATGTGCTTATTAACCCTTGACTTCCTATTCGTCCTCAATCCCACACGTGCTGTGAACTCGTGATTCCTATTCTTCGACTGGCCGTGCACGATAAAAGGCCGGAAGATCTACCGGCAGATCAACCCCCACCTTCCATTTCCAGATACAGTATCAGCATCTCGTCCAATGTCAATCGGGGTCGACGAGAAGGAACGGTCTTCTATGCGAGCTTCTGCTGGAGGAGGTAGCAGCAGTATCATGGCTGTGGCCTTTGCACCCAAGGGACCAGGAAGTTACGCCATGTGTAAGACGATTGAGATATTAGGAAGGTAGAAAGTTCTGCCAGCCCAAATATCTGCAAGTTCGGGGTTCTCTTTTTTGCGGGTATATTCTGCATGCAGATTCCTGTGTGCTTCAAAATCGATGTGGCATTGTCCTATCAAGGGCTACACGTGTATGGTTTTCAGTGCTCTGCTGTCAATGCCGCCTAAATAACTGGCAATAGCCGGAAGTATATATATGAAACGGCAAGAACCTACGATCCGATGATTTCGTCTCAAGAGCAAGCAATATTTTCACTGGTATCATGATGTTTAGCCTCGAGGTGGGAGCAGTTGTAGCTTTATCAGGGTTTGCTCTGGCTACCCCCCAGAACATCCAGTACCATGAAACTACAGACAATTCATGGAAAAGCCGAATCAAGAATGTCGTTGTTCTCGTCGAGGAGAATAGATCATTTGATACCATTGCAGGTGGTCTTAGTTACAACTCGGCCATTGATGGATTACTGCACCACAATTACTGCAATTCAATGTAAGCTCCTTCAAGCTGCTAGTAGGACTTTAGTTGACCCATGAAAAGGAATGCATCAGATTCTACACAAAAGGCAGACGTTTGTGCTGGTCCTCGTGCTAATGATGTCGCAGCTGATGATCCAAATCACAGCATCAGTGGTGTTAACATGCAACGTATGACCGCTCCATCGATCTATCGCGCCTCGCACTAACCTCCTAAAGTCTTCACAACATGGCATCCCGATGGAACACAGCCCCAAAATATGCGTGGCTTCGTGACAGAACAATCAATCACATTCGATACCTTTAATAAAACACGTGCCGCCGAAGTTATCAACTACTATACCCCAGATCAAATCAAAGTCTTTAATGCATTGGCCGAAGATTTTGTCCTCTTCGACCGCTGGTTTGCCTCGGTCCCAGGTCCCACAAACCCAAACCGTGCATATATAACGAGCGGAACCTCGAACGGCCACGGAAAGAACGATGAACTTTTCAACACATACGGAATCCCCGTCAAATCTATCTTTGAACAGCTCTCTGAAAACGACATCACCTGGATGAACTACCAGAACTCTACCCTCGGGCCCGGTCTTGGTTTCAACCCCGATGCTGCCTTCTACAACTGGACCTACACATCCGGGGCCTATAAAACCAATATCGCCCCCCTAACAAAATTCTATGAGGATGCGGCTGCAGGTACTTTACCTCAATTTACATATATCAACCCAGAATGTTGTTCCTATCAATCTTACCACCCCCCATCCCCCATATCCCTAGGCGAAAACTTCATCAAGGGAATTTACGAAGCTGTCCGCTCATCACCCCAATGGAACGAAACTCTTTTTGTCCTCACCTTCGACGAGCACGGCGGTTTCGGTGATCATGTTCCTCCACCAACTAACGTGCCTGCTGGGGACGATCTCACATATACTGAAACGGCACCGGATGGAAAACCTATGACATTTGATTTCACACGTTTGGGTATCCGAGTTCCGACGCTTTTGATCAGCCCATGGGTTGGTAAGGGCATTGTGGAGAAGAAGGGGAGGAACAAGGGGGGTGAGTATACGCATACAAGTATTATTGCGTTTTTGGACGAGTTGTGGGGGTTGGAACCATTGACGCCGAGGGTTAGCTGGAGTAGTACTTTTGAAAGTTTGATTACGAATAAGCTGAGGACGGATACGCCAGTCAGATTACCGGATCCTTTGATTCGTAGTTGAGAGGGAACTGCATAGATTTCTCGCGACTAGGAATTCTCATTGGATGTATGTAGCCAGCACTGACATATTATCAAGATACTGGACGCGGGGGAGCCATGTATCCCGTTGGCTTTATCCTCCTTGAGCCGCGAATCCGTGTGTGCTAGAACCATCCCCATTGTTTATATCTGTCTCTACGTATAGCTTTATTTACATTACCCCTGATGTTCTTTAAGTCATAATGTCCCTTGACAAAGTGTGTATATTTCATTGCCCACCGACATTCCGCTTCTCCAGCCACACAACTCTCGCTCGTGTTCTATATTCTTTGTGCCAGGGATAGAGTATCAAAATTTATCGAATGCCACGCGAAGAACGGAGGAGTTGTATGATCGATAGAGGCAAGGAATGTCGATAAATGGGTTATTGATGCCAAGTGAAGCGCTTGATATTTTATGTAAATTTCCGCTTGAATAAGAGGGAGAGGGAGCTCAGATCAAGTATATAATTGATCTGGACTATGTCCCCCAAGTTTCATCTTTGCCGTTGGTTGTCCGGTTCGTTTTGTTGTGCGAGAGAGAAGTTTGATCGATGTGCAGCTTGTCTCTACATTGGAATCTTCAAAGTCCATGCTTGCTACCGATTGTTGTTTATCGTACAGAAGTAGACCTGAGCTGTCAGAAACGCCTGCCTCACCCTGTAATTTAAAGGCGGTAGGTTTGAATATCGCGTTATGCAACGCACTTGTTATTGCTATCTTGAAGCCTGTAGCCTGTAGTTTTGTCAGCCAGTGGGAATTGTCAGTTTGATATGGTATATGGGAGAGGTTGGCAGATGAGCCAAGTATGCTGAAGAAACATGGTGGTGATATGCATCATATATTTCGAGGGTATAGTTGTGTGTTTCGGTAATTCAGACTTATGGGTGGTTACTATTGCCAAGTAGGGCGAGGTCTTCGGTTCTTGTACTCTAGGCTCTATTGATCTGTCCACTTAGAACGTGCGGTCAAGACATTGATGTAGACGCAGACCCTGAATTGAAGGCTTGATGTAAATGTGGCATCGGCTTCAACCAATGATGATGGTAGTTTTTGAAAATCCAAGACTACATGTGTCTGAGAGCGGGACTGAGCTATTCGTGTGCGGGTCTTTTTCGATTCGAGCCATGGATTGAAAGATAGAGACAAACCCAACTCCGGGAATCTCGGTGTTCCGTCTTGAGGTTCTTCTGTGTGTTGCCATGTACTAGTCGGTATGTTTGTTCATGATGGTCCAAACATTCCATCTACGAGTAGCTGGTTCGCTGTAGGTTTGGAGTGAGTGGTTGTAGCAACAAGTACTCTAATAGTCGCTGTTGTACTCGAGTAGGTTGTAAGTAGCTTATGTAATCATGAAGTTCTGTCAGCTGGCACTAACGATAATTCTCGATATCGGGTGATGGACCCGTGATAAGCCCGTGATAAGCCCGTGATAGACTGACTGACTACATACCTACTATGTAAATACCTCCTACCTGCTCGACTACTACTCGACTGCTACCCGCTACTCGACTGCTACTCGACTACTACTCGACTGCTACTCGCTACTCGACTGCTACTCGACTGCTACTCGACTGCTACTCGACTGCTACTCGACTGCTACTCAACTACTACAAGTACAGTCCTTGTATAACTCAGTACTACTACTACTACACACTTTCAATGACCCCATGTTCAATATTGATTCGGAAAATATCCATCAATCCATTCATTTTCCTCCCCTTTTCTTATCGTAATTCTCGTTAGAAAATGAAGTTATAGTTATTGTAGTGGTAACAGTGTATATTGTCTAATGTGCTAGGAGTGGCATATGTGTTCTATTGAGTATATGAAGTGGAGACACTTAACTAGGTATAGCGCTATACATGATTACAACATCCCCTTTATGGTCGAATTCGATCATCAAAATTATATAAAGTAAAAGGCTTTTTAAAAGGCGTTTTTGAAGGTTTTTTAAAGTACTTTTTAATACTAATGATTCTGTGTTTTCCAAACCTTTGTATGAGTATAAAACGCTTTTTGATTGGTTTATCCAAATCCTATAATTTTATACAATTGAACTCTTTGTAGAAACAATCACTTTTTTTATTAAATTCGATTTTCTAGTGTTGTATACATATTCTAAGGCCTTATTAATTCTTGCGGCGATAATCTATCGTTATTGTAATGTTTACGTTTCTTTGTAGAAGTTCAATACTTTATAGCCATACTATATTGCGATATAAAAACTCCTTTAACGCTTTTCGAAATCAAATCTAAGCTTTTTATTATAAATCAAAAATCCAGGGTAAATCAATTGTTTCATCAAAATATCAACTTTTTGTTTAAAGCTAAGAATCTATACTATTCGAAATCTTTTCTTTTTAACTATATCCTTTTATATATAATGCCATTATATATCGATATGTTTAGCTTTGCTATAGAACTTGTTTTCCTACATCCAATCAATGCCACTTTTATTGTTGCAATATAACGTTAGTATATACAGTTTTGAAAAGCTTCGCTTATTCAAATCGATAACAAGCTTTTCAAGCTACGCAACTTTTTTTGCATTCTTATTTACGATTATAATTTCAGCTTTTATTGTACAAAGCAATATAGATTTTTGTTTATTGAAGGATTATATAATTGCGTTTTTATATCGAATAATAATTACTTTTTATATCGATTTTCGATCCATTTTTAAGCTTTACATAGTATCTGTAAAAATATCATAGAAACGCAATAGATTTCGCAATCGATTTGAATAAGTTATATTAATTTCGATTATGCTATTGAAGAATTCTAGAAAGTGATTTGTAAAGATTAAATGCTTTTTTTTAAAAGCGTGCATCACTTTTGCGAATTAACTAATTGGAAATGCAAAATCATTTTTTGTTTTATTTATTAAATAGATTCCTAATCCAACAATTTGTAAATATAAAGCTTTGTTGCTTTCGCTGAATAGCTTTATTATTGTAATTGGTTTTAGTATAGTATCAATAGGAAAAGGTAAATTCCGAAACATTGGATTGTAGATTTTAAAGCGTTCCAAAAGCTTTTTGATATAAGCTTTTTAATGTATTTTGAAAGATCTCTAAGCTCTGTTCCGTTCGATTTGGATTTCTAAAAAGATTTATATTGATTTAAAATCTTTACACTTCTATTTTTGATTTATAATCTTTTTGATTATATTGATCATAGATCGTAATCCCAATATTAATAAATCGTTCATATAGAATAGAATGTATACTTCTTTTCCAATAAACAAATTAAGATTTGCTATTGAAACTTACAAACCTATACTTTTAAAGAACAATTTAATAGCTTATCATTATACTTTCGAAGTTTGTTTTAATTTATAAAATGATTTTTTGAGTTTGAAATAGTTACCACTAAGGTTTAAATCAAATACTTTTTTAAAGAATTATAGGATCTCCATTAGGATTTCAATATTAATCAATTCTTTATTTAAGAAAACTATATTGATATTTATATTATTAATCTTTAAATCCTTTTCCATTGTTTTGGCTAAAAGGGTTTGTAATGTAAAGTATTTTACAATTCCTATAAACATTTCTATAAAATCAATTCTATACTTTTAAAGAAATCCTTTTATTACCAATCTAGCTTTCTTTCTTTTTAATTTATCGTTTTGGTTTAGTTTGTTTTATAAAACCCATTTGGACTTTAAAAATCGTTTTTTTTTTGGCGGAGCATTTTTAATCATTTTAAAGATATTGTTCTTTTTCAAGCTAATTAACTCTAATTTAATTATTTTTATTCATACTTTAAAATTCGATTCCAAAGCGTTCTTTAGATCGATAACTTTAATATCAACATTTATATACAAATATACTATTTCAAAATCCTTTATAAAATATTATGCTTTCGTATTATTTTTTACAATTTCTTTATTTCCTATAACAATAATATTTGAAAAAGCCTTTTTTAAACAAGGATTCTTTTTAGAATTATTTTTATTTGAATTCATAAAAAAACCTGATTTTTTATCGTTATAGTTTAAACTTATAAAAACTTTTGATTATTTTAATTTAATATTTAAACTTATAAAAGCTTTTAATTATTTTATATCAATATTTAAATTTATAAGAATTTCTATTCGTTTTGTATTAATGCAAATCTTTTTTTGGTTTCGTTAACCTTTTTAAAATTGATTTCCCATTTGATTTGTATTTCCTCTCGATTTGATCGATGGTTTTTTATATAAAAATATGTTTAAATCCTTTTTCAATAGAAATCTATATTCATCAAAATCAATATCTACCGTTTTTATAATTTTCAAGAAATTAAGATTAAAAAGCTTATAAATCTGGCTCTCTTCTATATCTACGAAAAAATACTTTCTTTTTAATATTTTCGATTCAAATTTCTTTGTAATTTGCCCTAATTGTTGAAGATTGTATACAAATGTTATACATTCAAATACTTTTAGTTTTTGTAAATTTAATTGATAATTGTTATAAACTTCAAAAAGCGTTACAATTTTTGAAAATGTTTTAACTTTTTTAAAAAGTAATGTTTTTATAAAAAATCGATTCTTTAAATAAATAGTGTATAACATAATAATCTCCCACTGAATCGAAGATATTCTTGACTTTGCCAGGAGACTTTTTGATATAGCATTTATATCCTATATCTTCTTCTTAATAATGCTATTTATAATATACTTTCCTAAAAGAAAGGGTTTAAATTGTATATCTTTCTTCAAAATCTCCATTTGGAAGCTAATTCCAAACTTTTCTTTACCATTATCGACATATATTATAACTATCTTGCCATTAAACTCTGTTTCAATTAATTTGAACAAAACCAAAAGTATTGGTACAATTATAATTGCGGATTTATTAAGAGTATATTTGATCTATATAAGCCTCGTAGTATTATCTATAATTATTATAAAGTATTTGTTGCTCAAAAGGGATATCTCTTGAATTTCAAAAAGATTATAGTAAAAACAATGCAAAGTTGTAGGCGTTTTAACGACAATATACTTATTAAAATGCTTTTTTATTTTTCTTGCGAAATAGGGTAAATATGTTGATCTTTTTGTTGGTTTTTGTTTTCTTAATAATTTTAAACTTATATACGCTTTTAAGAACTTCCAAAGCTAATCATGATTGAGATAACCAAATCAATAATATATTAGATTGGATATAAACTCATAAAGATTAATATCATTTATAACAACAAACTTTTCAAATATGAGATTAGCAAATTGTAATACAAAATCTTATATAATATAGCAGCTAAATGCTTTTTTTGCTGCAAATTTCAATTGGCCAAACTTTCAACAAAATATTGATTCTCCTTCGAAAATGATTTTATATCCAATTTAAATAAAGAGATTAATAGAAATTAATTATGTTATTCCAAATTTCTTTATATACTATATATCGAAAAATATAAATCTGCCAATTTATGCAATTCCGCATATTATATTTAATACAAATAATTCATTTACAATTCGAACTTTTCATAGTATAAGCCATTTTGTAACGTTTTTCAAAGTATCGAATTGATCAATAAAATGATGGAAAGCTTCTAAATTAAATACCCATTTGGAATCGTTATTATTTGATTAAAAGTATACGTTAGGATAATAAAAAGAGATATAATTGTCATTTAATATTATATTTGCTTTAACCTTTTCGAAAGCCAAATTATCGTTATTTGCGAAAATCTTTTTGCTACGTTTTTTATTCCTTTTTGATGCGCGATATGCTTTTTTGAGATATTTATATTTTTTATAATTGTAGTATTGAATCTTCCCGGTATAAAAGGATTTATTTCAATTATATAATCTTTTTGATCTTTTTTTACAATTACTTTTTCTGTTACGATTGTTCTATTTCTCTTTTTCTTCGAAGTTTAAAAACTTGATAACAAATGCAAAAGCTTTAGCTAAAGCTTTGATCTTTTGAAAAAGCGTTACAATCTTTTCTAAAGTATTATTTATCATATTAATATAAGTATAAATTGTTGTTTATACTCCGAAACTAAATATATATATTAAAAATACGTTTTTTATTATCTTTTCTATAATTAGTTTGGGACCATCGGAAAATGCTTTTTGATATGTTCGTAGTTTTTGTAGAAACGCTCGAATAGTTTCGTTTTTATAATCAAATTCTTTTTTAAAGAACGATTTTTTTGTGTTATTTACGAAAGTTGCATTGAAAGTTCGATTATATATCGATAGCATTTTCTATATATCGACAAAATCATTTAAACCTTGATAATCTTTAACCATATTACAATAGATAGTAGTTAATTCTACTGTTATAATTAATATAGCCCGTTTTATTTTTTTGTTGTAATTGGTAAACTTAATATCGAATTCCTTTTTCAAAGCAATCATTATTCTTTATAAATTTGTTTTTATTATCTTTTAATAAGTTCTTGAATTTTTCTCTATTGTAGGCTTCTATAGAATTTCCAAAACAAATCGTTTTTCGATGCTAAGTACAATATTCTTGCAATTAACTTATACAAATGCATTTATATAATAGCTTTTGTAATCAATTCAATTATTATCGATAAAAGTAACGATAAAGCTTTATTTAATTATAAAAAGATTAAAGGAAATAATAATCATGTTTTCGACAAATAGAGATTAATAAAAACAAAGTTTTTGATGAAAATCTCGATAATAAAAATGATGAAAATAATGAAAAATGTGATTTTTCCGGCGGAAATGTATGGAAAAACGATCTTTTTTTTCGGAAAACGCATATATATTGTTTTAATCAATAAAATAATAGTTTAGTTGCTTTAGTGAATATACAATATAAGGTTATAACCTATTGTAGTGGTAATAATGTATATTGTCTAATATGCTAGGAATGGCATATATGTTCTATTGAGTATATGAGGTGGAGACACCTAACTAGGTATAGCGCTACACGTGATTACAACAATAGTAAGGTAAGGTTAGTAACCTTGACCTTGGTTGGTCTATCATTTCTATCATCCTCCAAATAACCTTACTTTTACCTTCTACGCGTAACATCAGGGTTACAGATGTAGTGACATCTTCGTAATCGATAACCATAGCTCTCTCTGGTACACCTTGCACCTTGTACAGAACTTCACCATGACCATATCTCTTCCGCATGGCAAGTAGTCTTTGTCAGTGAGCACTTAAATGAATCCTCCGATTTAGGAATGGCTAAAGCTGAATTTCCAAGAAGCTGCTTGCGAATCTTTCTACTTGTCCTACATTTTCCGATTCCCTACCTATGCGTATCCCTTCTTCCCTTAGCCCTAGTTTGCATACTTTCTACTTAACCTTACGCCTCAAAACATGGCATTCCTTCTCTTCTAAACATTCACATCAGATTTGAAGATACCGCATCTGTTGCCGAGATTAATCGTTTTGTGTTGATTGGCGGCCCTTGAAAAGAATCATGCTATGTATCGCCATTTGGTGGCTCATTCCATTCAAGTGGATTTAACCTGTTTACCCCGTCGTCATCAGATGGATGTCGAATAGTCAATTCTTGTACCTCCATGATGCAGATATTCGGAAGAAAGTTTAGCTTGGTGGTTCGATTGATTGATCAGTATTAACTACTATAAATTCAATTGGTGTTATTTCTATTGAGTAGCTAGATATGCAGCAACGCAAAGCGTCATGCCATTAGGTAGCGCTCAGCGCTAATTCTCTGGTCTATCTTATAAAATATTTAGGACGGATTGGCCTCGCACGGTCTATGCCCTTCGACATTCGTTATCTCAGGACGACGTAACCGTACATACTAGTAAATGGTTGCTATTCAACCTCCTACTTAAACGATAGAATCCTGCCATTCACATTCCAATCTTTATACATATTCCGTTTGTTTGAATTCTTCCTTGGTTATATTGAAAAATCCTCACCCGCTTTGAATTATCTATCTCCTTTACACGTACTCCCTATCCAATATGAAGACCACATTCGCTGTTATTGTCAGTCTGGTATCTGTTACTTCTGCTCAGGTCACAGCTCTCATCACCCCAAATGCATCTGCCCCATCAGGATGTGCCATTAGCCACTCTGGTGCTTTCTCAATCTCTGTTGTGAACGCCAGCAGAATAGCAAAGGTAAATTATATTCATACTTCCGTCCATCTAAACCCCATTTAACAAGTTGTCAGCGTGCCGACCTTGCCATCACACTCAATGGAGGCATCCTCAAGGATCAGCAGAACAGAACAGGATATATTGCATCGAACTATCAGTTCCAATTTGATGGACCACCACAAACCGGAGCTATCTATACAGGAGGCTGGTCTGTTTGTTCAAACGGTTCTCTCGCTCTTGGCGGCTCCGCTATTTTCTATAAATGCTTGTCGGGAAATTTCTACAACCTTTACACCGAATCCGTGGGTGAACAATGCTCCCAAATCTTGATTCAAACATCCGCAAACGGTTCCGTGGCTGGATCTAGCGCCGTCACAGCCACTACTATCGCACCCACTTCCTCTCCAGCCGCAATTTCCCAGATTCCAGATGGTCAGATACAAGCTGCAACTTCCGCTGCTCATACCACCCAGATTAGTGATGGACAAACTGAAGGTCCCACTTCCACACTTGTTCCTAGTGCACCGATCACACAAATCTCCGATGGCCAAATTCAAGGTTCTACTTCCACACTTGCTCCGAGTGCTCCGGCCACACAAGTCTCCGAAGGCCATAGCCAAGGTACTACCTCCACACTTGCTCCTAGTGCTCCGATCAGCCAGATTAGCGATGGTCAAATCCAAGGCGCCACATCTACCGCTTCCCTCTCTTCGGAAGTTCAAGCCACCCCAGCAGCTACATATACAACCGGCACATCTTCCATTACTGATGCAGTCACCTCTCAAATCGTCAATAGTCAGACTCAAGCCCCAGCCACAACTAATACCATAAGCGCCAGCGCCACAGCTGCCCCATCCGAGTACGTCGGTGCTGCCGGCACCATTCAAACCGGCAACTCTTTTGTCGCTGCTGCTATTTTTCTTGTTGCTGCTCTCTTGTAGAGTTAACACATCATCACATGATGATATCATCTCTTTGATAACAATCCTTTTCTAATTCAGATATACTCCATCTCTTTATGGCTCAAGGGGAGTTTGATCAAGGATATTGGGAATATGGAAAGGTGCTGGTACTAGGTTAATCTTTATCGCCGTTTCAGTTCTTCGTATCAAATACTTGGTCATCGATGTCCTTGGGTGTGAATGGGCATAGGATAGAGCCAACGGTCTTGATTGTTACAACACACCATATCACTTTAAATGGGAAGGAATCAATCATCACATATAAATTGTATGGATGCACTATTTCAAGTTTTCTTCATTATAATATAATTCAAAAGCAATAATAATACATATAGCAAATTGAAAACACATCTGTCTATATATAAAGTGCCTTCGCTTCTTGATTCCCTTTACAACTACCAAATCTATATAATTCAATTTCCTCAAGTGCTTCCAAAAGAAATTTTCTTTCACCTGTAAATTCCCCACTCAGTATACATACTTTTCTACGCTTTGATACTATTACTATACATCTCAATTCTACCATCAAGGTTCCCAATCGAGTACTAACTTATAATTAGTTTGTCTATTTAAACCAGTTTACCGGTTTAGACATCATCGGCAGCTCTAAAAATAGATACATCTAGCCCATCGATTAACCACCTCTTCATACTAACCAATCGCCAAGTCTATACCCCGCTATCGAACCTTTTAATTCAAAGCTTTAAATGTATAATTACTACTCTAGTAGTCTATCTAAATATCGGCTAGCGCTCGCTAGCAGGTTTATCGAGGTAAATATTATTTGTTTAAGACTTCGAGTTTTCGCGTACTATCTAGCTAATATATTGAAAAATCTTCTTTATAAGAATCTAAAGCTCAGAATTAAGAAAAATAGTAAAATCTAAAAGTGGATGACGATGTTGGTATTGATTTTATATTTGTTTTCTATTTCCAAAAAGTAGATCTAATAGTTTATAAAAGAATCTATCTTTTGATTTCAACATACGACTTTAGTAAATATCCATCTGTAATATCTAGAAAATTTCATCAACTTGAAAAAGAATCATTCAAATGTAATTAGTTTGCAACTACTCTGAAAGAGATGAAGTTTCAATATTATAATTACTATATGTTGAACGAGTAAATACTCGTAGAGTCGAAGCACTCGGATGTATCTTTTGAGATAATGAGAACTAGTATTTAGTTAGAATTAAGCGAACAAGATGGATAGTGCCCCTCACTTTCACAGCAAAACTTCGAGATTCATATTATTGTTCGTCCCCTTGGGCTTAGTATGCCTAGCTGAGGGATCGTAACTTCTCTTTCTCTACTACAGAGCAGCCTATTTGGCGCGGGAAGTCTTTGATGATAGTTTGGGGTTGTTAAGATCAATTTCAGTGATTCAGGACGAGTACTTCAAACGAGGGATGAGTATGATTGATCGAAAGTTCTAATTTGCATCTCCTTGTGAAGCATCAAGAATACATGAGATGGCAAGAACCGAGAATAATGCTCATTGTTGCTGCATTCGTTCTACGATTCATTGTGTTTAGAACCAGTTGATCACATGTCATCTTCCGATACTCCTATTTATGCGAAACAATTGTTAGAACACGCCAGCGATGATCGGAAACTAAAAGTCATATCGTCAAACACCAGTTCAGAGATTCAAGTAGAGATTCCTTGTCTTTCAGATGAGTGATGGCAGAGACATACAACTTGGTCGCGACAATGAACTTCAGTTTCGAAAATTACCGAGAAAGTGACTTTCCATTCTTCCCATTGTTAAATTTCAAACCTCGTCCACCGCGAAGCGACAAGAGAACAATGGAAACAACAGAATAAGAAACTTACCAGTCAATAGAAAACAACAAACAGTGCTCTGAACAATAGTCTCTATTGTAATTGTAGTATTTCCGGCACTCGCGATGTGCTCTCAAACCGTATATATGTCTCTCTTCCTGTGATTTGCGCCTTGACGTCTTTCCTTTCCTCGTTAGATTCTCACTCCTGCTCCATCGAACGCCCAGCTGTACTTGTCATACCACTACCAATTTCCCTTTAAATACCAATATTACCAAGTACGCCAGCACCATCATGTCTACCATGGCTGTTCCTCACTTCGTTGATTCTTATCACGTCCTATCAATCTCTCCCAGTGCTTCCAAGGTAGAGGTTTCTAAGACCTGGAAACGACTTGCTCTTTCCCTCCACCCAGACAAGAACCCTGATGGAGATACTACGGAGCGCTTCCAGCAACTACAAGACGCATACGATGCAATCAAAACACCGAGAAAACGACAGCAACACGACGCCCATCGAAACCAGTACTTGGCTGCTCTTGAAGCAGCAAGAATGGCAACAGAAGCAGCAGCACTGGCTGCAGGAGAGACGAGGGTGGAGAAAGAGAGATGGGGGAGAGATCAGAAACAGAGGAAGCAGCGAGAGAAGCAGAGAAAGGAGAAGAATGCTTTCCGCGTCCAGAAGGAGAAGAGAATGAGAGCCGAGCAACGCAATGCCGAAGAAGAAGCCCGGCTAGTTACCGATATCCTCCGAACATTTCGCTACAGGCGAATGTCCCTTACCAAGCGAGCTCTCTACAGAACGAAAGAGCACTGGGACTACCAGATGCCTATTCTCTTCGAGTTTAAGAATCGCATCCACGCTAGCTACCAAGCCAGAGTTGGTATGCACGTCGAGGTACGAAATAGCCTCATCAGTTCCATCATACAACAGCAACATTCGATACGCCACACCCGCGGTCAAACGTCACCCTACCAGCTCCCCGAAGATGAGAAGCTAAAGCAGGACCAGGAAATCTGTGCTACTTTCAACGCACTCAGAAGAGAGTGCTTCAATTACGAGAAGAATCATTACGAATGGCGCCAATCAATCTCAGCGGAAGCTCTCCGAATCATTGGCCCTCGCAACCTCTTCCTTGGGGAAAATAACACCTTAGATTATTTCGAGCCTGCTCGCTGCTTTTGGGAATCCTTCGCCGAGATATCTCGTCCACTTGGGATCGACATCCTTCCGATAACCGCCAGCAAGCTTTGGAATCAAGCATCGTTTGGGTTCGTTGCCAAAGAAGTCGAGGTTGGACTGGCATCCGACCTTGCTTCGGAGCCGCAAGACTTCGATGCTCTGCGAGCCCTTTGGGAGCGAAAGATGGTGGAGGGACCATGGCATGGTACGTTCGGGGAACGCCTGTGTACGCCGGCAGGCAAAGGGATCAAGGAGGATATCTGTGGACGCTGTTGCCTGAAAACTTCGTTTGGAGAGCACGAGTCGGTGGCGAGTCGGTGCGAGAAATGTGAGATGGTGGTTTGTGAGACTTGCAGGGCTGAGTTGGAAATTCTAAGGGAGTTTGGAGAGTGGGTGAATGAGGTTGGAGCTTATGGTGGAGAGAGACCTGAGTGCTTCTATGGCCCACCAGGAAAAGGGTGGATGTTCAATGGAGAAACGTTTGTGTCCGAGTAGAACTTTTAGTTATAGATTAGTCTTTGTGTCTTTAGTTTGCTGCACCGAGTGCACTTTTATACAAGTTCTTTGGGTTTCTCCTGGTAAACTTTCTCCACAACAAATCTGCAGTGATTCTTTGGGTTCCAAAAGCCTTGAACATATATCTATATGCGATGGCACATTGTCCCTATGGGGTCTGTAACAGTTGCATTTTGGTTTGTTTGCCTGAAAAACGACTTAGAAGGACTTCTGATCTATGAGCTCAAGCTCATTGAGCAATGCGCTAGGGATATTCCAAAAGACGAAAGAAAGGGTATTTGCAATCCTACCGACCCAATATACCTTCAATAAATCCTCCTAAAGCCATGATTCTTCCAATTTATACAGTCTTCAATTGATCCAACTCCATTTCACCATACCTGTAACTCCTCTGGGGGTTATCCTTAGTCAATCTCCATCGCATCATGAGCTTCGTAATTCTCAACTTCTCCCGGTTTTACCTCGACCGCCGGAATTTCTTGCAATGAAATTGCATTTGGTGTCCAATCCATATCATCCATGGGTCTTTCCCCAATTTCTTGAAGAGCCATCTCTAGTTTACATCTAGCAGTCTGCACATCCATTGCGCTAAGCTTGTCCCAATCGTGTATTTCAGTCCATAACCTATGAAATTTTAACTGTCTAGTTTGATCGGAAAATAAAGCCATGAGGTCCTCGGCCTGTTGTGCCATACGTTGTAGTTCGTGACTGCTACATAGATGACGATGGGTAGCAGAGTTTCGTATTCGAACCGCGTCAGCCAAATATAGATAAATTGGTCTACTATGTGGAGTGAAAGCTGCCGCTGGTACATTTTCTGAAAGAATCGTTCTCCATGTAGACAATTCAACTGCTTCCGAACACGTCCAATTGTTCCTTTGTAGTACTTCGGGGATCCATCGCGACGCAAAAGCAAAGCATCCCTCCTCCATAATCCGCTGCATCATACCGAGAATGTAATGTTGTACTTCGTAAGGAAGACCAAGGTCTGGGGATGAGTATGCTGGAAGCGAGGGATTATGCGCGTGAGACATTGAAATCGATTGCGAGGTTGGCGCAACCTGTATGGGAGTATAAGGTTAGCTCATTCTCCAAGCAGATGTACGGGAACTTACCACAGTCCAAACCTCCTGACGATTTGCTGCCTTTGATCTGCCAGGATAATCGCGCGGGGCCCATCGGCTAGAACCCAGCCCACCAGAACTCTTCCGTGGCTCACTTTGTGACCGTCCATCATTCAAGATTATTTCGCGAGTGGTTTCAATTGCTTGGTTCTTACTTAGCTCTCGCAAGGGATGAAGGTGAGCGGTAGAGACTGGCACATTCTCTCGCACGGGTGCCACCTTGGACAGCGTAGAAGAGTTGTAGCCAGAGCGATTGGCACTCGGAGAGCGATAGCTTCCTGGGGCCCAGATACTCGTTCTAAGCCCGCTCATTTTCTCTTTGCATTCGAAAAGTATATCTTGCTGTGCGGGCGTTTATTACTCGTTACTTGTGAGAAACAGGCTCTTTGGCGGGACCTAAATGAGCGTAATACGGGAAGAAAGAAAACGATGACACTAAAATATGGAAATGAATACTCGGGTTGGAGAAAGGAAAGGAAAGGAAAAGAAAAGAAAGGAAAGATTCATGTGTAATGGAATATATGCACAAAGACCCTTTTTATCGAGAATATGCGATTGTTCATTTTTGACTTTGAGGGTTGAAACCAACATGTTCGTCGTTCTTTCACAATCAATCTACTCTACTCGTAGAGGACTCAAGTACTGCGGTCCACCAGGTCCCTACTCAATTCCTCCTCCATGCCAAGCAAAGACTACTCTGTGGTATGTTCTGTGCCTCGGCCGGAATAACAGATTTTCCACTCCTTACTTGAGGCTTATCTGGAGTGAATCTACTCTACTCATACAACCACCGTTCTTCATTTTCTTCGCATTCAATACTTCAATACTTCAATACTTCAATACTTCAATACTTCAATACTTCAATACTTCAACCTTCACAACCACCTCTTGATTTGGGGCGTTTCTCTGCATCTTGCCAGCTCCTCCCTGTTCGACCGACATCTGGAACAGCAATAAAAGACTCTATGAGTGAAATCCATCGTCGTTGAAGAACAGTCATGCAATCTTCGTTGGTGTGGAAATGACGCAAACCTCCTTTGGTCTATTGGTACTGCTAGTGAGATTGAGAGTCTCCGAAAAAGCTCCCTGTGTTGCGGAGTAGGCATACTGTTTTGGCAAGATATGGCATGTTTGCTCCGAAGGGAGAGACGAGTAGACCCAATGATTGGTGATTTCGGAGACCTGAAACTAAGTAGTTGTATGCTTCTCTGCCTCATAGGAAGTAGAAATCGTGATTGTTTGCTAAATCGGAGTTTCTGACGTATCATGGATATCAACCATCACAATGGAAGTGAAAGAGCACAATAAGTCTGATGCAAAGCATATACGATCAAGTGTCGAGGTTCTTGCTTTTGTGAGTCTAGAGTGCAACCGTCGGAACTATGATGACGGCGGACGTAAATGCGCGCATTTTCAATAGCATTCCTTTTTTGATCTTGTTAACCAAATCTAAAGTATTCCAAAGCCTGGGCCTACAGTATGGCTTTAATAATGATGGCTAGAAAAGCTACTACATTTTGAAATTCTCAAGTCTTTCTACGGCAGTGTACGTTTTTTCGGAGTTCAACAAACGGGCTTGAGAGACCTACTGCGTATTGTACGAAGCTATAGGTGATACCTAACCATACCGTTGTGTATGGCCATCATTTACCTCTTCATATGGAGTCATTGTTCATCCAATTCACAGGACGAATTCTGTCATTTCACAATCATGCTGATACAGCTGTTCCACCGGCAAGGCTAATTCTGATAAAAACCGTACAAAGTTGTACCGCGCTTTCCACTTCCTTATATATGTTCGTCAGATTCCCAAGAGTGCCTTCGAGCCTCATCAACATCAATTCAACCAACAGACAAGGGAAACGAAACTACACAGTCAAAGAGTTACATTCAAACTTACACACTTAACACAAAAACAACCCCTTAATCTACGTTCAGTGCTCTACCTACAGTACGAAACAAATAACAATAAAGTCAAAATCCTACTATGATAACATGTCGGACCCCTACAATCGATCCGCTCATTATCAGAGGCATTATCAGTCCATGGTTTTGAACCTTTGCACCCTCTACCCATACTTCGAGACAGATTTCTTCGATCGGGCTTACATCACTGAACTTGCTTCCGTCACTTCACAATATCCAGCCACTGGTTTGGACTTTTGCTACTACTGGACTGAAAGAGTCATGTGGGATAGATTTGGGTTGTCTGGTGCATATGGAGAATTCCCCGGCCGATACGGTGGTTCCGGATTTGTCGTTCAGCAACAAATCGAGGCCAACTCAATGCCTTCAACACCACGATCTGCTCAACAGGCTCCAACAATGACTCCGGATTTCTTAAGCCACCTCGGGACACAATTGGCTCAACAAACCCTGGGACAAGCACCAGAGGCCTCCAAAACCCAGGTGGCACCTGCTTCTCAATTTGGCCAGGAACGAATTAACCCTATTGCGATGCTAGCTACTCCCCTTCCTAGCCAGCCATCTCAAAGACTAGCTCGAAATCTCTTTGTGGGATTCCACAATCCTCAAGATCCACCAGGTTCTCTGCCAGCTCAAGCGCCTCAAAGTTCACCGGCAGAAAACAGGCCCGAGAGTTCACCTACTCCACAGTCCATTAAGCAACCTTCGGGGTTAGCTGCGGGATCCGACTCTCAAAGCCGAACCCCTTCACCCCTCTTAGCTGCTCGGCTTGCTTTCCCTGAGGCTTCCAATCCTGATTTTGCGTCTATCGCCGCACCTTTCGTACAGCCCGCATCATTGACGCCTCTCCCTCCTCTTTTACTCCCCGAGTTGCTCTTCAAAGACCCCACAACGGGCGAAGTGATAACAGTGAAGATGTTTGAGCGTCGATGCTTTAGTCGTGGTGCAGAGGCCGCAATTAAGCATGCCCATGCTGCTGTTAATAGCGAGCTTCGTATATCAAAACCTAAAGCCCGTGCTATATTAAGTAAGTCACTTACTGCTACATTGGCTGATATAATCGACGAACATATTAAAGGCGAGGGCAGGAGTGCTTGAACTACGTCCAAGCCAATTTATTACCAAACTGTTGCTGTTTACCTAGAGCACATTCTGTATTGTGTCTGAATATCTTACACTGGACATTTATTGCGGGATCCAACTGAGAGATAAGAGGGCCGAAGCTTCGGGATATAATGGGTAGGAACACCACCGGATCTTTCACCTCAACTCATCGGGTCCTCGATTCTTTTATTCGAGCTAAACTCTACGGGACATCCACAGTGGCTTCGGTCGGCACTCAACGCCCTCTATACTCCAAGGGCTGTGCAGATCTCTCGTCAGGATTTCTTTCCATCTTCTGTTTCTTTTTTTCTTCTTCTGCCGACTGAGGTCTAATCTTCTTTCCGCAGGAGACAATTGTTTTATCCCCAACCAATCAATCATCTAGGGCTCAACAGCTTGCTGCTTTGTTATGAACAAGTCAGCGATGAAGTTATGTTATCTAAAACCAGGGAAGGTGGCTATATCACATGGACAACAGCTTATGGGATTCGCCCTTTTAAACCTTGTTATTAATATTAATTCATCTAAGCATCGAACAGTATTTAATGTTGCAGCTTCTTTGGAAAAAGTGCAAAATAAGTCATACAAGATACAGCATGAGTGTGACATGGTTTACAACAAAAATGTGATGAAGACATCACAATTGCCCAAAGGCTTCACCCCTTCAGAGTGTTCAAGTTCAAACTACAAAGCCATGGTCTTGTCCAAGTTTTTTGGTGGCAGCTATACAAAAAACGTCGGCAAATTAACTGCCGACGCTCCTTCTACATTCAGTTGTTGTCGGCACCTTCCATCACCCCACAGCCTTACAAATACATAAATAGGCCTACTCCCAATAAATCATCACAATTCGTCAAACAACGGGGTTCAATCCACAAGTCAAAGGCGAGCCTCACTATGATCATTCTCCATCCTTGTTCAGCCAACCAAAGACAAATTGAACTTCAATAGCCAACGATACAGAACAGTCCTTCCCTTCAGACATTCGCCGTTGAAAATTGAGATTCGGGTCAAGAAGGGGCCAGATCTCCATATGGAAGAGAAAATTCCAGTCTTATTTCAAGGAAATCAAACAGACACAGGGAATGATAGGGAAGTGTCTGTCAGGTCGCAGTTGCCCTTACCATCAGCTCAACTTGCAGTGATGCCCACCAACATCAACACACCAATAAACAACTTGGCCTCACCCAGGATTTCGAAATAATGGATTCAAAAGACTAGCGAGTGGTAACTACTTATTCCAGCTTGCAAATGATTATGGGGAACATCCCAAGGCCGATTGTGGTTACTAGAAAGATGCAACTGGGAGGCAACAACCCCAAGATGGAACATCAACAAAATTTTCAGGGCATTAACAGTCATCATTCAGGCTACTTGATCATTCTAATAGAGCATCTTGATCCTTCTGTGCAGGTGAGCGCTACTCAGAATTTTCTCATGGAACATAAACTAAATGCACAAATGAAAGGGACTCGACAGATACCTACTAAGAGATCAAAGAAGGAATTAAGATCTGTAAATTGGCGCAAAGTCCATCCAGGCCCTTGCACAAACTGCAAAGATCCGACCGACGAACTAGGAGACGGCGTCTCTGCAATGATGAAGGCTACATCGATGGATGTTCTATCTGCAACAGTCTCGGCCATCAGCTGTATGAGTGCGCCCATCGAAACCTGTGGCATACATACGGTATGGTATTACGCCAGGAGATTACGAAGAAACAACTCCCAAATGAGACTATTGGAAAATCGCAGAAAAATTAAGATCTCAAGGCCTGGACCCCAGGTAGAAGGACAGAACGTTTTATGTAGGCCTTGGACTGCAGAATTCTCTAAGGATAATAGAAACAGCTGAAAGAACCGCAAGATCCTCGACATGAAAAGCCTCAAGAAGATATCTGCTTCGCGAGATCCCGCATGGGAGAATTCAGATCAGGTACCACTGCAGATATACATGAAGGATAGGCACATCGTCTCAAATCTTCATTAAATAAAAGCAAAAACTTGGAGGCAAGACGAGTAGCTTGATTGTGAGCAGGGAGATGCTCTCAGAATGGCAATCGAATTTTCAAGATCTGCATCGAGTTTCAACCTCAGCTCAAATGACAAATAAAAATCACCAGAAACAATAGCAGGAATATCAAGGTCCACTCGGAAATGAGTCAAAAGACTCGCAGCTACTGACCGGAAAGTACTGCCAGATACAGAGAGGCCAGCAAGGACGATTAAAAACTCAGGACATGCCAGAGGAAACTGAAAGTCACAGAATTGATGGTTTCGATATGGGACATTCTCCGAAATGGAAGTATATTTATTTCAATTTGCGCCACTGAAATTGCTCTCGCTAACATATGATATCCGCAATAGATGGGAACAACTTACCTGCCGGTGAAGCACTACTGTTGTCCCAGCGTGCTAGACTCCAGACCTGTGACGAGATTAATGCTGAGGTGACGAAGAGAAGATGTGCAGATTGGTAGTGGCAAAGTCAGCCTTGACACGATCATTATAGCATTGGGTCGAGTGCCGAACTGAGAAAGCAAAGCAAGGTTGGGACTGTATATCAAAACCATGAGAGACTATGCTATAAGCTCTGCCCATGGAAGATGATGCGTCATTTATGGAAGATTCATCGAGAATTGTTTAGCTGTTGTACATTGCGACAAGTCATACATCAAGAGAGCGTATGTGATTGACCCTTTGATGAGCTTGACAAGTAGAAAGAGCAAAACATTGTATTCCAGGATCTTCCAGCGGAGTGGAATCTAGTCAACATTTATATCAATCAAGGTCAAGTGGACATGTGGACAGAATAACAAGTGGTTTCTGTTGTGCGTCTACAGTATTTCTCGCTTGTGCTTTCTTATCTTTTGGGAGGAGAGTAAGGCTTGTTTTATAGCTGGAAATGTAATGAGGTTGTATGGTGGTACCAAGTTGGGTCTGCGGCTGTAAATTGATGCGATGAGATATACTGCACTTTTAATTCTTTTACTTTACTGTTCTCAGACGCGGTCAAGCCCGCTTTTTTGAGCTATTCGTAATAAGTGGCACGGTTCTTGAGCTAATTGGCAAAATATTTGGATTTTGAATTTTGGTATTGATTTGTTGACTTCCTGCATGCCGCTTGATACTTCGTATTAACAACATCTTCGCAACAACACTTCCAATCAACAACAACAACCAAAAACCCAATCAACCCATCAACTCATTTCAACCATGGCAGGTCCACCAATTCCGTGGTCAACCAGGCCAGTCTTGACGAGGTTAGAGATAAGCATGCCATCTTTGAAGGAGTACATGATAGCCAGATTAGTTGAAAGCACTGGTGCTGCCAGCACCGAGGCACTGAGAGTGTATGACGGTGTTCGCAACAGGACTGAAGATGCATGCACCCTCAATAGAATGGGAGGTCTATGTGCCGGTGCAAGCGAAAGCATCCTCACATTTATCACGGACAAGTTGTTCTGGCAAGCTCATTGTACGTATTAATAGACATCTTCTATTACTTTAGAGTTACTGATTAAACCTCAGGGCCTGGCCAAATTTATCCAAGAGAGAATTGGGTCATGACCCCGAACGATACGTATGTCATCCACATGGCTTGCTCAAGAATGCGTGCCCACCAGAGTTTTCGGGACTCGTATGCTCGGGAAGCTCGGGCTTGGAGCAAATCACTTGGAGAAAGACTAGCACGCATGATAGAGAGACCTTGACGGCGGGGAAGATGCAGAGGATGAAGACCGACTGGTACTGAAGATACTTTCGCAATTTGAAAGGGGAGGGTGGGGGCTAGAAAATGATACCAAGTGGGTGATTAGATTGGTCAGTGGCTTGCTGTGAGGCTTTGGGACAACCTCATGCGACATCCTGAGCATTATTGTACCAGGATCTTCAATTGTATGTATGCTCATAATAAGAAAGACATGGCCCGTATATATCATACTTTTGATCCTTTATGAATGACCAATTCATGATAATTCAGGACCCGAAATTCTTTATCCAATCTTCTCCGCTCAAACCATTTTCCCCTTACAGAACAGTCAATTTTAAATCACCCTAACAACAAACACCACCCAGAAGCCAAACACTATAACTCAATCTGCATTAAATTTATCTCGATTGATCTCTCATCATGGGTTATATATCATGCGAAGACTCTATGAAAGAAAAACTCATCAGAGACCAGACTTTCGATCCCGCATACACGAGAAAAGAAGCCACACGACTTTACCAGATTGCTTATAGAAAATACAGCAGAGGCTACGTCAGAGTCAGTACCGAAAAGATGTTTTACATGGCGGATAAATGCTTCTGGCAACAGTTTTGTAAGTGATACAAGCTCTTTGGATAGAATGGATTCTTACAAATGTTAGGGCCAATGGAAGAATTTCCAGGAGAGAAGGCGTGGATTATGCGGGATACCAGTGATACAAAAGCTGTGGATGAAGAAGAATCTATTACAATGCAGTTAAACCAAAAATTGAAGCAAGAAGGCACTCAACATAGACAGAACGAAACAGAATCGCCATGGGCACAAACCTTTTCCAACCCAGACGAAACAGCACAAGGTTTGGCCAAGAACCTCTCCGACAAATTGTCACCAAGAGAGAAACCACAGATACTTCAGGAGACACTAGATAGAGCCCAACAGGTCTGCACAACCAAGCAATTACATAGAGCCCCCCCAACTTCAAATTTGAGTGCAGCGAACACACACCAAGAGGACCCAAATACAAACAGGGAGTCACGACACTCACCTGGAGTGTTACAATTTCCGGCTCTCTTTTCAGCGAATCAACTTCAAACATTGGATGAGATGATCGAAGAGGAACGGAGAATTGCTATGCAATCAGCTGCTTGCATGAGCTCTTGAGGGGGCAATATCGATGAAGCTGGTCCAGGGCTCGCGTAATACTCTAATATTGGATGATACATCTTCCTTGATATGCAAGTATTCTTTGGAGACCGGGAGTTGGGTGATTCGAGGTGGGATTATGAACGATCACCGAGTGCTCTCCGTGGCGAGTTAAAGGAGAGCTCTTGAATAGGGGTAATCGAGTGGAGCTTCATGTTCTGTTGGATCACCAGATCTAAGGTCTATCACGGGCTTCTCTTTTCTTTGAGTAGTTTTGTACATGTATGTGCATGCTTGTGTGTGTGTGTGTTTCAAAAATCTCTCAATGGCTGCCAGAATTTACGCATCTTACTCGACGTCCCTCTCATATGTATCGATCACCCAACATCCTCTCTACCTTCTCCATACGACTAGATCTTGACTCTGCAAACCCCTGAAAGCTCGCCTTGTGAATGGTAATATCCTCCTTCCGGCTCTCTAATGCCATCTATATAGAAGCCAATTTTTAGTATGAAAATGCCTCAAGGTAACCTTCAACAACCTTCGCCTTAATTACATGCCTAAGATCACCTTGCAAGACACACTTGAATGTCATTGCTCAGGCTTTCATTCGAGAATGAAGTGGGCTGATCAGGATGGAGATGTGATGCCAGCAAGTTGCACGTCGGTTTACTTCAATGATGAAGAAAAGTAGTCCGCTAATACCCATTGTGACGAAACTATTTGGGGATATTTCTGCTGAGGGTATTGTTATTTGACATCTAGAGCTTCGAAGGATTAACCCGGGATGTTTCTATATCTCACATTCTATAAACATTCATAACCAATGATTCATTTTTATAAAGAACAAGGTATGTTGCCGATATATATTCATCATGTTTTCATGCAAACCGCTAAATTCCCCTAACTATCAAACCAATTTACCCTGCAAACGATTCTCCCAACCAATGTACGAGCTTGACTTTCCATCAACGTTTGCACCTCCCAAATATCATCCCACCAGAAAAGCTTTGCTACCCGAGCCTTGAAAGTTCCATCAGCGAGCTTTTGCAGCGCAGCTTCGACCAGCACATCTCTCAGTCTTTCTTGATAGTCCAGACGCTGGTTCCTCGATCTGATACCCTCCCATCGCAAACGCTTATCCGCAAGCAGTCTGATATCTAAATAATCGACTTTGGACCTACCAGCTCAGGACATTTGGACAATCTTCCCCCCAACAGCGACCGCCATGAAATTTTTTTGTGCGTAAATCTTACCGACGAAGTCAACAATTACATCTACTCCGTATCCCTCTGTCACCTCCTGGACCCCTTCAACCCACCTAATCACTAGTGCAACGGAAGCCATGTGTGGCCCCGAGACTTTTGCAAGTTTCAATTAATTCATCACAACCCCCTGTAACGAGGATCTTGTCAGCGCCAGCAGCTTTGGACAATTGGATACCAGCTATGAATACTGCGGGCTCTGCGGCATGCCAAAGGACATTATCTCCTGGCTTGAAACATCCAACGACATGTAAAGCCTGGGTTGCCAGCATCCAGGCCTAGATATCATGTTAAGTACTGTAGCGTACGGAGAAGATGATACGCACCTCTGGAATCCCAGCAGCTGTATCCCAAGACATCTCAGCTGGCTTATGCATGAGCATCTTTGTCGATGATGCCAGGTACTCTGCATATGCACCTATTCAGCCATGAGCGCCAAGAAGCTCTAAAGAACGGAATACCATACCTCCAGGAGCAAGGCCAAAAACCTCACCCCCAATTTTAAAATCCCCAACATCCTCGCCCTCAAGTCCCTCAATGATCCCAGAAAATTCTACACCGAGAACCTTCCCAGGTGGAGGAGACACATAGCGTTCTCCTCCTCGCAGCGCCAAACTCGCCCGAGTAACAGCAAAGTAATAGATCTTCACTAGGGCTTGAGATGTAATGGGTATGGGTTTAGCAACATTCTTGTTTATGAAGAGTGTCTCACTCCCATTCTTGGTATCTGTAGATTGTGTTACTTTATATTGCAGTCATATATGTATTGGGCTTTCTATTCTCACCAATCGCACGCATCATGCCTGGTATCTCGTTTATTTCAAAAGGACTTGTAGCATACCCACTACTTACTTATTGAGGGCGCAGTCGGATGGCTCTATATGAAATTCGAACAACACGAGTCAGACTAACTTCCCTGCATGGGTTATACATTCCGATCGCACAATCAAAAACAAGACTGTTGGTATTTCATATTGAGCCACTATGCACCTTGATTGATGTCTATTGCATAATATATCTATTGCACAATATAGATAATTAGGTGATATTTAGATGCAGGTCGCCTTGTTATGTACACCCACATTTCAGACCGAGTGAGAACAATGTAATCTGCCTTCGAGGTTCAACGAAAGGGCAGCCAAAGCAATGGCATCTATTGTAGTAAGAATTATGATATCCGATAGTAGATGGGACACTAATCCAACGTGCAATCTACCCACTCCAGAGAAAACACGAATAAGGCAAAACCTTCATGCCGAAAGGGCTAGCCTGTCGGGTGAGAGTGAGGAGAGAGAGCCAAATTCATATGCATTGCGTGAATAACCTATTTGTAATATTCAAAGTCTTCCTGTGAACTCCTTGAACCTCTGAAATGTAAGGCTTTCTAAATGACTGACAACTTTGAAAAGAAAATGAAACTCTAAAATACCCGCCAGATAAAGAAAAGCCCCCTTCCTCAAACCACATTCTACTTGTGACAGAAAGTAGATGGAGCAAAATGGACCATCCAACCCCAAAGACATTTGTAGCGATGCCCCGAAAAGGGGATAGAACTCCCCAAAAATGAATGCGAATGCGGATGCAACGATATCATATCATATCGAATTCAGATCTCTTCGCTACGCTCAAATTTCAAGTGCTGCATAGGCAACTTAACTCAAAATACCATAATCCGCTCTGGGCGTAAATGGTGCGCTCGAGCTAGGCGTGAAAAGTCCCTTCCCGTCCAGTCCTTGAGTTTTCCAAGCTTCCAACATTACCTCAATCTCCCTTCTTGCATCATCCACGATGTCGTCCATATTGATATCAATTTTATCCCTTCCAAAGGGATCCTCATGCCAATGAGCAATGGCTTCAATACCGTAGAGGGCGAAGGCTACAAATGCAACGAGGGGGACTGACCACCACCCAATCTCAGCGGCCATGGCAAATGGCAAAATGCAACAGAAGAGTGCGAGTGTTTGCTTGGAATGGATGAGATGTGCAACAGGAGTGGGTGCAAGTCGGATTACTTCCATGTTGCCATAAGCGGCGATAAATTGATTTAGTTCGGAGAGCATTTGAGATGAGGAAGAGTTGTTAAACCATTCCCTAAAGCGAAAAGTTTGTTAGATGCATTCAAGACAAAGACTTAGAATGGCCGACTTACTTATTGCAGCCAATATCGATGAATTTCTCGATATAAGTAGCCAACTGCAAAGTCAGGCCCAAACCCATATGCTCATGACCCTTGAAACCCTGTGGTAACAGTTCCTTGTATTCTTCTGGCCAGGCAATCTGCCCTTCTTCGCTCAAAAATGTTCCAGCACTAAGCTCGACACCCCAATCGGCCCGCAGATGATTTTTGACAGTATAGAGCATCGCAATCATAATCCTTACTGTTTCAATTGTCTTTGCCTCAAGTGCTTTGGACAGCGGTTCACGTCTTTCATCTACTGCCCCATCGCAATCTTTATATGTCGAGTTATCCGTACTATTCTCAATCCGTGTAGATGATGAATCGTACTGATGGTCGGGGGGAGCGGGAGCGGGTGCAGGAACAAGTACAAGTAGGTGTCGAGTGAGACATCTGATAGAAGTTGTGAGGGTGCTGAAGTGGCACCTGCCCGTCCAAAATCGATTGTAGGCTGTTTGGTTGCGAAAAACGAGTTCCAAACCCACAACAATGGATAGTGAGGGGACCTTGGTTCAGTCAGACCTCACTTTCTCGTCGTAGACTGTGGAGAGTACTTACAATAGTGGTTGGAAGCGTAACATCACTGCTGATGTGCTGGTTCAAATATACTACAACAGCAGATATAGCAGCGAGAACGGCAACGGGCCAAAGGACCTCTGCACAATGAATTGGTCAGCTTGGTCTTCTCTTCTTCAAAGCATGCCTTTGTACCGGAGTGGATAGAACCATTCCAAAATCTCAAAACCAAAGGCCATCTTATCCCATTGTCAGCTCATGGCTAGCTCTAATTTCAAGTGATGTGCTTACCTTCGCTGCTTCCTTCTCGATGAACTCGCCAGTAACCACGACATTTGGCGATTTCGTTGAGAATCTCCAGCAAAGTTTAGGAATAAGGGAGTTCTCGACATGTTGGTTGTATTGACTGAATCTGCTCGAAAGGTAGCCAATCTTACTTCACAGATAAACAAGAGACGGGAGAAAGTGTTGCGGTCATGAGAGTTAAATAGTCATTCAAATACCCTTATTGAATGTAGATTGTCGGTATATGGGCCCGGTAGAACCTCGGCCATAACAATGTGTACATAGAATTCGTTGATCTACATCCAAGCGGTATGAATTTCCCAATGCAAAATAAGAACTTAGAATATATACTTTGGTTGTTAGTGGTAATTATTAGTAATGGTTGGTGGTTTACGAACTATAATATCGGAATAACAAAAGTATGCTTCCTTCTTGTTTTCCAACCTCAAAATTGAAAGGATTAAGGATTTTGTTATAAACCATTAAAAGTTGAACGGGAAAGCAGTAAGCCTTAGCCATTTCGAGCTATTTTGAAGCTATAATAACGAATCGAAATTTGGTTAACCAAATAAGTAAGTGAATAACGACAGCAAGGTAGCGACAGCAAAGTAGATGGCAAATTTTAAAGCGAGGTAACGTAGCAATAACGAAGTGGGTGTAGGTGGTCCGAGCTTTCCAGCGGTGAATAATTCTGCCCACCCTATCACCATTATCATTATCCAAATCCCGTGACTTTTTCTCTATAATATAAATTTATATGATATACTTCACGTTGCCTCTCTTTAGCGGTAGTCTTGTTGTATGAGTATTGTATGAGTATGATTGTAGGAATCACCGAAACGCATGAGATGGGGGAGTGTGACCCTTGATATCCTACAGCTCAGGGGTATTGAGTATGACCCTAGCAGAATCATGATAACGGCGAGCGGCGGCTAAAGTGACAATGTTATCTGGAAATCCGAGAAAAATTTAATAGCTTTGACTATTGAGATCTTGAATACTGAATTTTGGGATTGAACTGGGTTTTGTAAATGTAACTTCTGAACATTTATCGAAGAGATTATTTGTTCATGAGGTGAGAAAAACTAGAAATACAACACAGGTTTTGTGGCCGTAAACCTTCTGAATCATGCGCCCCCCCTCAAAAGCCACTCACTGATGTACAATGTTATCGTATCTCCATCCATTTGGACCTATTCCTTTTGTATCATGTCGTCGCAAATTCCTTCATTACAAAGCTGGCTTTCCTTGTTGTGCGCCGAGCTGTGCGTTCAACTGTCCTGCGGTGTCTGTGCCCGACGAAAGTAGCTGTTGCAAGAAACGTCAGTATGAAGTATTCCATTTTGAATGCGGTTGGGGTAACGCACCTCTCCACCCATCTCTCTCATCTTCATCTCCTTCTCCATTTCAACTACCTGCTGCTCCTCCACAAATGCCAATGCCCACGGAACGCCCAATAACAGAGCACTTGTGCTTACAACCCATAAAGTCTTGCCTCCAAACAACAAGCCTGATTTGATCCAGCTTGCGGTGGTATCAACCTGGTTCGAAATAAAAGTTCGAGTTGACGCTGGTACTATGTCCTTCAAAGCACTTATGCGATCCGCGAAGGTCTCCTCATCTGCGACATTGTCCTCCTCATCCGAGGAGATCTCAGAATCTATGTTTCACGTATATTAGTGAATTGTGAAAGAGCTTCGCAGTCAATGGAAAGGCCTACCAGTATCCGTGTAGTAATCATCCTCAGATGGACCAGCTTGCTTTTGCTCGAAGGACTCATCCTCAACTTCTGTTAATTCAACCATCCTGACAAGATTTTAAGTGTTATATTCGTAGAAGAAGGGGAAGTTATGCCGTGTCAGCTGTGGTATACCGGCTTCGATTCAATTTGTTGATGGTTTATTGGAGTACCTTGGAATGATTTTTTGGTGCCGCCACGCTAAAATGGCGCTAGCGGCAAGGCTGAACGACGCCAGGGATTCCAAACAAAATCGCAACCATACTTACACGAGTACTCGAGTCAGATATTTTAAACTGCGACCACCATGGCCGACTTGTATCCAATTGTCATTCCACCATTGGAACACAAATTCAAATCTGTCACCTACACATGTAGCGGAGAAGGGCTGTGTAAAGACGGCTATTCATATGACGCGCACGCCGAAAAATTGCTTCCTCCAAAAATTCATAAGCCAGGCGATACTAGGAATATTGAAACAAAACCAGCAGGATGGTGGAAAGCTCAATGTGCCTTCAGAGGCTTGAACCAATCTGGATCTATTGCTGATTTGCAGTTGAAGTTGAGGGAAGCAAAGAAGAAAATTATTCCGGAGCTCAAGGCAGCAGAAACTCAATTAAATAAGGAGTTCAAGAAACAAAACAAAATTGCGAGGGATGGCAACTGGAAAAATCTAAAGACAGCCGAAGAGAAGGCTAACGCTAATCCACAGAAGTACCTGAGTGAGGTATTTCCAGCAACTACCATGGGACGACCGGCGAATTTGGATATTGTTATTGTCAAATCTGAAAACCGAGCCGCTTTAGCTGAAGCTGCAGAAAAATTGGGCCTAGAGTCTGTGTCAGTAGACGCCCCTTGGGTAGGCAATACACGACCTTCTCCGGATCGTTGGATTGTGGTAGGGAGAAATAGAGATGCCGTTTGGAATCAAATGCGTGAGATTGAGAGGGCAGCAGCTCGGTCCAAGCAAGATACATCGAAAGTAAAAGAAAGGCAAAAGCCGAAGACTAAAGCATCTAACTCTGTATTACTACCACAATCGTCTGAATCTGTAAGTTTATGATGCTTTCCGCTAAGCTGTGGTTGGACATCGGGCATGTGCAGTTCGAAAGGGGTTCCCACCGGCACTCTTAATTATCATTCCCATCAGTGTGCGAGAATGAAGAAAGGCTCCCAATTCTGCCAAGAACGGCTTGGTTTCGTACATTTGCTATTTGCTATTCGCTATTTGCTATGCCTCAGTCCTCCCTCCCTCTCAAGTCAGGCGTGTGTATGGTGTTTTCACTCCCACAATATACCATGCTGTTGTCCAATCCACCTCATGTCTAGACTCGATGTCATGAACATAGGGCTAAACCTTGTCAATCTTAGGAATATCCTGGATATCGAACAAAACAGACGGCCAGAAAGTCCGCACCAAGTACAAGCACGCATGACAGTTTGTTTGACGACATCGAAACTCATGTAGCACGCAAAATTTTACCACTGCCGCGAAAGAAACAGACAGCTAAAAAGTTTGCACCAAGCACTAGCACACACTCGAGTCTATTTGCAGATGATAATGAAGATGACGATGATTCTAGACAGCCCGCTTCAAAAAAGGCACGAACGTCGACCAGTGTCTCCCGAGCCATTCCAGATGCTAAAAACTCGAAAGATTCCTGGGATGTCCGAGGCTCCTATTTGATTGAATGTCCGAATATTGAGGATGAGTGGGGAGAGAGGGATACGGAGCTTACCCTTGATATTTATATCGAAAAGAAAAATGGTAGACAGCAGATGTTTGCTATGTTCAATTTTATAGTTATCGAGGTACTATCGGTCCCATAATTATATCCGGTTGCTATGAACTAATTTGATATCAGGGAATTATGCGCTTCGAAAGACCCACTCCTGTACCAAGGTCGCAAAATGAAAGTGGAAAGAGGAAACGTCAAGACAGTTATATGGACGAGGATGGAGATGTATTGATGGACGACATTCCTCAATATGATTCGCATGACAACCATTACAAAGAAAGTGCATTCTACCTAAAGGACAATGACAAGCCCACAGCTCGAAGGCCAACGTGGGAATATCGTTGGAGAGGAGAGGAAACCGGGGAGGGCGAGATTCAAATCGGCTCTGACCGAACGTCCGAGAGCATTACCTTTAGCAATAACGGGGAGAAACTTTCTGGCACCTTCAAATGTGATTTTGCCGGTAAATGTAACTTCACGGGATGGAAGGCGATGGCGCGTTCACGCGATTCACAGATTGATCCCGAGCATGAATGGGCGGACCGAAGCGAGGCTGCTTATGAGGATGCAAGACAGGCAAGGTGGGGATGATGGTATCAATGCCCTCAGCACCCAGTTCTTCTTTTTTCCTGCAAGATATGGCTATCTAAGAACCATGATTGAAAGTCGTGGTTGGTATGATAGCTTGCGGAATCATTGTATTTTAGAAAGCATCTGCAATTCTTTCCTCAAATGTGTATTTTATAAATTCCTCGTCATTCAACTAATTCATAACATAGAATGAAAAGAGACATTTTTAATTCTTATAATAGTAGAAATATATACTCGTAGTTTAATTCAATATAGCATTTTGAAAAGAGGAAATATTGACGAGTACAGTATTATTTGTAATCTTAATGAAGAGATTCGGTTAAATCCACGAAATACTGTACTCGAGTAAGTCTAAGGCCGAAACATCAATAAAAATGACCCGAGTAGATGTTTTGAGGTCTTTTTGTGTAGATAGATAGCATTTGGTTACGCGAGTAGTTATTGTGTGTATTGCTTTCTTTTGGTGTTCTACGGTCTTATTCCTGCATCTAATCGGTATTGTTCTTCAGCTGAAGTGTTTATTATTAGAGTAGCTGCGCTTTGATGTTACGTAGAGTACGGAGGAGGAGTAGATAGCAGATTGCGTGGGAAAGAAAGGGGTATCACGCTTTGTATCATCTGCTCAGTGTTGAACCATTGATTGAAATTACAGTACTACAGTGTAGACATCCGAAGCTTATGACTGGATGAAGGTTTGTCTCTACCACCTATCCCGGATAACTTCCAAAATTGAGGTTATTTAAAAGTAACAGATGAAGTCTGGAGAGAGAGCGATGTGGACCGAACTAAGAAATGAAACCATTGAGACGATTAGAGTTTTTATGAGAAGAAATGTGATTATTAGAGAAGAAGTATGTGATTATACTGTCGAGTAGTACTCGAGTAGAATGAAGCGAGATTTGCAGAGTAGAGTAGTATTGATTGTAGTCGAGTACTGTGGTTAGAATCAACCTACCTCACCTTACTCTACTAATCAAATCTGTCTAATTGATCAGTTCAGCAGTTCGTGCGTTCGTGAGTGTATGATTCTGCATGGTAGGAAGGCTTCATCGGCATGGCAATCGAATTCAACTCCAACCAACCGATTGGTCGAGACCTCCCTTCCGATGAACAATGTTACTCCTCTACCACCGTTCCTCAGACTCACGAATACCATACAACACGGTACTTATCCACAAGGCGGGGAGAGAGGCGGTCATCAGTTGAAAGAGGTACACTGCTGACTGTACTCGATTTACTCGTCCTTGATGTATCTGAAGCTACTCGACCATGACATCGACCACGATATCGAGATCAAGATCAACATCAAGATCAATATCATCAACACATTCCAATCTCCATCTAAATCTTAATCTAAACCAAAACAAATCCTGTCTTTAAATACAAAAAAGAAAGCTCCCTCTTATCTCAATGCCAACGCAAGATCTTCACGTTCAATTATTCGCGACTACCTACTAGAGATAGTCATTTTAAGCGCGGAAACCCAAAATCCTTAATGGTCGCATTCTGGAAGCTTTTTACTAATTTCCGATCAAACACTCGACCTCTTACGCCTTGCATCGGCCTCGATATACTTTTTTCTTTTTTGCCTTTCCTAAATTTTGGGCAACTTCTTGGAATCTGCCAGTCATTTGGAGCTCCAATCATTGCATTCATCCTGCGGGCTTGCAGATGAGCCGCACTACAATACATTATATCATGTACAGATACGATTACCCCTGAAATTCGATTAAACTGGAAGCTTGATAGAATTGCCTGATCCACCCACCACCAATTTCGAGGAAGATAGCCAGAACATAGGAAATAGGAATAGGAATAGGAAATAGGACATGTCGCTGAATGGCTTGGATGATGGGCCGGTCAAAGAAGCATATGATGCTGCGGTAGCTGAGCCAGGAGGATGGTATGCTTGTGTCCAATATCTTGTGTAACCCATTGTTCGTGCCGTGATGTTGTAGACTGATGCTGTGCCGGTATTGTAGGTTGCTCCTTAAGTATGCTTCCAGAGACGAAATAGAATTGCTGGGTCGAGGTAACGGGGGAATTGTGGAAGTAAGAAATAAGATTGGGCAATATGAGGAGCCATCGCCGCTGTTCGGGTTTCTACGATATAGGCGACGGAACGTAGTCATCAAATATGTGCCGGAGGGGTGTTCAAGACTGGTTCAAGGTGGGCTCCCTGCTTGAACGATCTCAGCCAACCCTTCTCACCTTGGAAATCTAAAGTCTGATAATTTGATAGCTCGCGTCACTGTGCATTTTAATGCTGTTACCGAAAAGTTCGCTCCACACGACGCGATCTTCGAGATAACCACTGCGAAAGAGCTCCGCGATACGGCCCTCTCTGCAGCCTGCTCCCTACATACTGCCTCGGGATCGGTCTCATCTTCGACGAGTTCTTTGCGCCGACGACGTTTAATGGAAATTGCAGAAGATGAGGAAGAAGACATTAGAATAAAAAGGCAATCCACAGTTCAGGAGGAACACCCCCCTACTGGTCAAACTATTACCTCAACGTCTGGGACCCAGCCAGCAGTTGATCCGACCACCCTACCGGCGGATCTACAGAACTCATTTACTTTCTCTTCTATGGTTGCAGAACCTAATTCCAGTCTCGAAACATCTCCTCCTCCTCCTCGTTCCAAAGCACCTTTGACCTTCGATCTTGATACCTCTCCGCCTCCCCCAAGGGAGCCGCGTGAAGCCGAGCTTGGGTCATCATCGCCTACAACAACAGCAGCAACTGACGAAGTACCTCGGAAATCATCCCAGTCTGCACGACCTGATTGGCACAGTCTCGTATCTCCCGAGTTCAACTATAAACCTAAGGTCAGACTTGGACCTCGCCCTTCTCTCGATGTAGGTAAAACTGCCACATCTGGAGGAACCACTGCCTATCGTCCAGTGTCGACGCTTCCACAGGGGTTGAAAATATCTACAAAGGGGGTTCCGAAAAAGGGGCGGGTGAGTTTGACCTCGCAGGATTCTGGAGAACCTCCCAGCATGAGTTTGTCACCACCTTCTATTCCTGAAAATGGAGCCCTGCCCACTCTTTCCCCTTCTCGTCCTCACACAAGTGGTGGTCGACCTAATACCAGCTCTGGAGCCTCGGTTCTATCTACGTTGTCAACAAAGTCAGCCACTCCAAATGCAAAGGTCCCAACCATTACACCTGAGAAAGCAAGACTTATGAAGGCTATGGAAATGCGGAAGAAGCAAATGAGTGCACCTGGACCTGAACCTGCACAAACATCACCTACTTCTCTAGAGTTCTCAACATCCACTGGAAATCTCGAGACACCTTCCGCGCTGAACCCGCGGATGTCACAAGGCGTCCCACATGAAATTCAAGATACCTTGACTTTACTGACTGACATGGTCAAAGCAGACAATTCCGCAATTGCCCTCGATACCAGCTTGACGGCGAAGCTTGACGATTCGGACGCTGCAAGAACCGATTCCTACCCAGTATCTCCCGTTGGACCTTCAGAGAAGGCAGAATCGACAAGAGCTTCCTCTATTTCGGAGTCAACAGATGAAACTGTTCAAGAAGCTCGATCCATGAAGGCCGTAACCAGAGATAACATGGCCGAAGAATCCTCCCCTGCTCATTCGTCAGAAAGTACCGAAAGCGAACCGATCGAAACCATACCATTGCAAACCTCGGAAGGAGACTGCGAAAGCCCAAGGCCTCAGGACGTCAATGATGCTGAGCAAGCAGCCATTGGTTTCAGTCATTCCGACTCCCAAGATACAATAATGGATGATACCATGGTCTCCCACGAAGAAGAAAGGGAAGCTCAAGATTTGAGAGCTGCTGCAGATACTAATTCTGGTTCTACGGAGCCCTTGCAAACTTCGGCCAGTGAGCCTATCTTGAAGACATCGGAGAGGACACCAGTGGAAAGTCCATTCGATCCTGGATATCAATTATCGCAAAAGAAGAAGATTCGTAACATTGAGCCAATTCAAACCAATTTTGGCAAGGGTCGTCTCAATTCGCAAGATAATTTCTCCTCGGATGACGAACTCATGGATGAGCTACAATCTGCTGTGATTCAAGATGCAAAGCCTATGTCGGTGGCTAAATCTCCAATGACTCCTCTGTTTCCTCAAACGACGCAGAATGAAATCAAGATCTCACGAACCGTCTCGAGTCCATTACAATCAGTCAATTCCACCCCACCACCCCTTACTGCACGGCCCGGTGGTGACCCACCTGTTTCTCGACCTGTATCAGCTTCTGCGAATTTCTTAAACCGCATAAGCATGCAGCCTGCTGCTGCACCAGTTGTTCCCAAGAAGATCAGTGTAGGATCTGGCGTTGCGAACAGGATCAAAGCATTCGAAAAATTTCAAAATCTATCGCCTGACCCTTCTGCACCATCCACATTGGGCCCAGCCTCGACTGCATCGCCTGCATTCTTTTCCGTTCGAAGAAGTAGTGCGCTCGTTCCATCGAGAAACCCCTCCATCGCCGACCGTACTAATTCTCTAAATAAGAATACTCCAGCTCCTAGTACATCACGAGAGGCATCGCCTGAAATCTCCAAAGGACGTGATAGGTCAAATTCTATTCCGAAAAGGGCGGCGCTGTTGAAGCCTACTCCCATTTCTGAACCCAAAACAACTCCATCTCGATCTGAATCGGTTGAGGTTACTGCGCGGATTATTAGAGAGCCTAATCAAACGTTTCCCCAGAGGCCAGAAGTGGGCAAAGACCCTTCAGCTTATCAGCCTCTAGCATTGAAAGAATCACCACTGATCATAGATCACCAGAAGGCGGTTTCCAGTCCCCCGCGAGAGACTTTACCTGAGAGGCGTTTATCAACGTCATCTAAATCTATTGTACCTACTAATAATGAGAGGCGATCATCTATTGCAATGGTCAAAGATCTCATCAACGATCGTCGATCTTCATTTTCTGAGCGTCGGCGCTCATCTACTGCTGAGCCTTCCGCATCTTCTTCAGCCGTTATGTCTCCGTCACAGCTTCCTTCCAGTCAAGTTGCGTCTCCTGGACGCAAATCACGCACATCTTCCATCAGCAGTCGCCGCAGTATTGAGTGCTCCGAGTTCTCTCCATCACCAACGGCTGACTCGACATCTTCTGGGAATGATGACAAATCCGACAAAAAGTCTAGTCGTACAAGTCGTATGATGAAGCGCATGTCATCCTCTCTATCCTCAAGTCGCAAGGCAATAGCACATGCCATTTCACCTACGGTTCGCGAAGAATCTGAACCACCAGTCTTCCCTGATCCAGGGGCTTCATCCGTTCCATCTCAGTCCTCGGCAGCTTCACCTACCATTGCTCATGATCTTGGCGATGTGAATGTTCAATTTCCTGACAGTCTTCTATGGAAGCGTAGGTCAATGGTGATCGATTCTCAAGGACTTATTATTATCACGGCTAATGGAAACGATAAAGGAGCAACACGAAGATTTCACCTTGGTGAATTCAGAGCTCCTGAGATTCCAGATGTTGATATGCAGGAATTGCCCAACAGTGTCGTGCTAGCCTTCTTAGAAGGTGGTGAGCTGCAAGTCGCTTGTCAGGATCGAACTGGCCAGACCCATACTTTAAGTGGTAGGTTAACATCTATTCTTCACCTTTGTCCATATTTACTAACCTTAAGTCAGTTCTACGAGAAACTCACAGACACTGGGCTGCCTAGGACAACAATAACCACAATAGTCACTCCCTTTAAGAAACATCTTTCCTTTTTTTTTTCGCTTCTACCCATACGACTTTGATAGTCCCTATTTGTTAATACATCTCCCGCACTCTTTGACTTATTGTTACATTTTCTTTATTTTTGAGAAGGAAGGAAAGAGTTCACGCAGGATTTTATGACGTATGGAGGCTCTCTGAGAGCGTTAGTGTTTTTTATGCTGCATTGAACTGTGTTGCATTGCGTTGCAAAGAGGAGAGAAACGTGAGGCGAGAGAGCGAGGGAGGGAGAGAGTGAGAGAGAGCAAGTTGAGATACCATCACCTGGACTTTGGCAGTCAATTTTTTTTTCCGTCTGTACTTAAAATCATGTTTTTGTAAATTTTTTCTCTTTCTTTGTTCTTTTGAGATAACCCTGCGGCATGCGAATAGCGCAGTCTTTTTTTTTCGGCACCAGGCCGATAGTATAAGTATAGGGTGGTTGGTGGGTGGTGGGTGTGCGTTTCTTTTAGGGAAGGACTGGAATAGGATAATATTATAATATTTACCTACCTACGTGCATTTACTTGTTGATGTCATTAGAATAGATTGGTTAAAGTGAAGTGTGGTGAAGAAGTGGAAGCGAGAGCTCTGGATGTGTTTAAGGGGTATTTGTTGACGGCTTGATCAAAAGAGGATAACTGTAGAACGGATTTGAGAAACATCTTCTCCGTGCCTGTTGGGTTTGAGCTATGTACGTGGTTGGAGTCAAGAATTCAAATCTTATCACCATTAATTACCATCACGTATGAATTAAAACACACGCGCAGCGCTTGAGAGCCCCCACAAGTGAGCCATACCGCTAGATAAGAGCATAAATATTTCTCCTGCGTCTGAAGGATGAGGGGATCGGATTCGGGGTTTCCAATATTATAGAGAGAGAGAGGGGAGATTATAATATCGTTTCCTGTATATTATTGTTATAATGGTTTGGTTTGGTTTGGCTCTTCTAGATAATTATCTGAGGGATGAAAGTTTACTGTACGAGTAATGTATTCTATGGCTTCGAATGGTTGGAATGGATAGCTTCAACGCAAGCAAATATGATGGATAGTTTAGGTTACATAAATCATAGCATTGATGAATTGGGATTCTTGAATTACGATCTGGATTGCAATATCAAATATCATCGTACGAGTAGAATAATATTCTCTCCGTACCAAACCCTTCTCTGCCTCGTCCTCCACTCACAGCCACTCATAAACCCCACCTTCCATGCCTCCCACACCACCAGACATAACAATATATTTCCCTTCTTTGCGACCCCACTATCAAAAAACAGCAACATCATGGCCTGCTGGCCCAATGGCAAGGCGCTTGACTACGATTCAAGAAATTTCCCAATTTCTAAATCTAATCAAGAGATTGCAGGTTCGATCCCTGCGTAGGTCAATATCTTTTTTCATTTTTTCTCAATCTCCCTAGATGGCTAGATGGTTGAAGAATGGAGAACGCATTTCTTTTCACGGTTGTTTTTTTTTCGAAGGGGGAGCAGTTCTTATGGTTCTTTTTTTGCTTCACTCTGTGCTTGTGGTGGAGCGGGGTACAGTAAGCGAGGGGTTGTGGTGGGGTTCCGGGGAAAGGGCTGACGACTACTTACTCTACAGTAATGTTGTTGTCAGGTGATCGTCTCAAGATGTAGTTTTTGGATGAGGAATTTGAAGACGCGGTTATGATGTTGTTGAATGGGTTTTTTTGGAGAGATGAGGAATGCTTGGTTTGGATATCTGGGTTGGGGGGGGGATGGGAGGAGTTGTAGGTTACGGTACGACTCCTTTCTGATTTACTGAATGGGTTGGGTTCCTGGCGGTTGCTTGATTTTAGAATGACAGGATGGCGCACAGTAAGTAAATATGCGTAGTAGCCAAGTAGTACCTCCAAGGGCAAATCTGTTGAGGGTGGAGCACACGAGGATAAGTACACACCTATGGAATGCTAAAACAACTACAACACATCAAGCATAGCTCGCTGTCAGGTAGTTCACTCATCTCCATTCTCATTTTCACCTACTTGTACTCTATACTCGAGTATGGTATATGTAAATCATGTGATCTGCGATAGAAATGAGTGACTGGATGTTTTCAACTCTTCTTTACGAGCTATGGTGCTGGATGGATGAGGGTTAAACGCAGAGAGACAGGAAATTATTCCATACCTTCTTTCTTCCATAGTCATTCTCATCCCATTTCATCTCGTTTCATCCATCCATCCAATCCTATCATCCAAAACAAAATGATAAAGAAGCACAAAACGCCCAAGGCAAAAAGTGCAAAACAAAACGAAACGAAAACATACAACAGTAGGGATTCGCTGGTGGTCACCCACCCAACTACTAATCTACCGATCTGAAGCTTGTGTATGGCAGAGCGGACGGGATGCCCAATTCTCTTCAGTCTATGGTCGTATGTGATGGTGGTGGGATAATGTGGTGATATATTGTCTTCTCTATCTTATCTGTCTCTGCACCATTTTCATCAATCATCAATAACTAACTATATCATCGTTAATTGGATCACTTACCTATTAATACTTACCTACCTCCCTCTACCTACTCGTATACAACAACAACAACAACAACAGCCCCAAGCAAAAGTGGCTTTCTATTTCCTGTTCCTCTCTCACACAACAAAGAAACGCCCAACGATTCCCCCCCCTCTCCCTCT
>NGKF01000027.1:153185-189807 GCA_002162555.1 Monilinia aucupariae | reverse complement strand
CCCCCCCCAACGAAACCCAAAAACCAGACGCCCCAAAAATAGAAAAAAAACTCACTCCTCAGGATTCGCCGGATCAATAACGACCGCCTCCCCACTCTTCTCATCCACCACCAAATACGCATAATTATTCGAGCTCCCCTCCCACATTGGAATACTTTGAATGTGCATTTTGCGACTCTGTATGCGCGTCTGTATTCGTGCTTGTATGCGTGTTGGCGTGGGTGTATGTGATGGGATGTGTGGTCGAACTGTTCGCGAGGGTGTGAGATTCTGTTTAGAGAGAGAGGAGAATTAGTAAATGTTGCTGATTCTTTGACGTCTCTTTTGTCTTTCTTTTAAGCCTTTAATCCTTTCCACCCCTCTCTTCCCCTTCTCCCCTCCCCGTCTCCCTCCCCGTCTCCCTCCCCGTCTCCCAAACTCCCACATATAAATCAACACACATACCGAAAAACCCACCTTCAAACCAACATTCAAACCCACCTTCAATCCCCCCAAATCTGAAGGTAATCCCAAAGCTCTCTTGGTCCTCGTAATCTGCGTGGTCTTCGTAATCTGCGTGGTCCTCGTGAAGATTGATGATGATGCGATCATCGTCTGCCTCTATTCACTTCTCACATACAGTACACACTTGGGGGTTTATCGTCAATAATAGCCAAGGTTACTTACTTACTTACTTGCTGAGCTAATCAGATCAGCTAATAATCAATGACGAAATGTGGGGTGTTAAACCTTAATGACGCGATCATCTAATCGCCGAAAGATACTTACCATCGTCCACCGTGGTCTACTCGAGTACTCACTCATACCATGAACGTTATGGTACAGCAAGCGTATACGAGTAGTAAGTAATATTAATTAATCTTTTTATATCAAATGTCATCGAAGAAGAGTCATCATAATCGCTATAGGTTGTCTCCATTGCTACGATAGACCTAATATAATAAACTTTGTCACATAAGAAAACGCTAATTATTTCGTACCAAATATTATGGTCGGAGAAATCCCATCCATCCCATCCATCACATCAACAGCATCATGATTTCTTCATCCGACTCACGAATATCAATCATTACTGCTGATGGGCCCATTCATCGCTTTTGTTTCCACACCCAGCCCATCAAAACGCTGTGGTATCTTGAAGGATACCAAATAAATCGGCAATCAGAAAGTAAATAACAGGTATCAAAATCAAGTCCATGCAAACCAGCAAAACCAACTGAAATCCTCCTCCATTACATCATCGTATTATGTGGTATTTTTGACCCACCGACCCCCAAAAATGCAAGTGGTATCCGAGGCAGTGGTATCTTATGAAGAAACGATCCCATTTCGCAAAACATAAGAGAGTAAAGAATGTGTTGAATAGAGGTGATTAAACTCTACCTTGAAGAACTGGGTTATTGGCTCCCAATTGAGTGTGCCCGCCGTTAGTGGTGACGTTCTTTTGGTTCAAAGCGCCACCATTTGCAGCACCGTTGGTAGCACCGTTACTGCTTAGAAGGCCAGTACCAGTGGTGGCAGGTTGTGCAACAGCGTTGCCGAAAGCCTGGTCAACTTGTTGATTAAAACCTTGTTGAGCGCCCGGTTGAACACCTTGGTTATAGCCTTGAGCACCTTGGTTATAGCCTGGTGTTCCACCTGAGGACGTCCCCGAGTTGGTGTTGCCGAGATTTTGTGGACCATTAACACCACCTTTAGCAGCCGAGTGTGGCTTTCTTTCAATCTTCTTAGCAAGTGGAAGGTTGGAAGATTTCTGAGCAGAACCAATTTTGAAGACGGTTGATCCCCATTGTCCACCACTATTGGCAAGATTCTTGTATTCGGTTGCCTTGGATGAGATTCCACCTGGTAAGCTGACATTAGGGAACATTGACTCGTCCATTGTCATTACCATTCTGAACTGTTTGTCTTGCACAGCTTGCTGAGCCTTCTCCGCCTTGGCTTTACTCTTGCTGAGTTCTCGCTGAAGAGCAGAAGCATAGTTGCGATAGATGTTAGGAACATTCTCTGGGTTGTTCGCCGCTTCCTCTTTAGCTCTGTCGGCTTCAACCTTGATCTTATATGCAAAAGCATCGCCTTCTTCAAACTTTTGCTTGATAGCTGCCTCAACTGCCTTTGCAATGGCCTTTGTAAGAGGTTTGATCATCAAAGCTTTGCCAGCAGTGAACAAAAGCTTGTGTTTCGATTTCTTGATCTTAAGCTTGAAATTCTTGATATCAACCTTGACGCTGTCAACCTTGAGGAAGTTTTGTTTATCCTTCTCCTCGGCAGTGGACAATCTCATCTTGAAACTGAGTCCAGTGCCACCCAGGAAGATGTCAAGAATACCCTCGTCGTGGTGGATTGGCGAACCACTCTTTCTTTGGAAATAGTAAGAGACATCCTTCAAGTCCATCTGAACCCCTGAAACATTAACAGTGACTGATCCCCTCTTCTTGCTTTCAAAACCCTTGCGACCAAAACGGAAATTGCTTTCTACATATGCGATCAGTCAGTTGTTCAAAAAAACAAGAGAGAAGAGGTATCAAACATACCATGTGAAACGTCAATAAGGTTTGGCGTGAGGTTATTGCTTTCGATAACCAAATTCTCGACAACGAGTTCCGTCTTAGGATCACTGTACTCGAGTCTAGGGATTGGCATGTATCGAATGCTTTCAAAAGCTGCTGGAATAATGACATTGACTAAGTCCTGTACCAAGTGTTTCTTGAATTTTGGCTTGCCATTCTCATCATTGCCCAAATCGTTGAACAGCTTTTGGCAGGTCTCTGCAAATTTCTTATTCTGTGGATCATTATCAAACTCATTTGCCAAGAACTTGATCTCATCAACAATACGATCAGTGTGGGGTCTGTAGCGGTCTCTGAGAAGGAAGTTGCCTCTGTCGTAGAGCTCATTCCAACGTTCAGTAGAATTGTCATCCATGATGTAACCTTGTTCCTTCAGGCATTGACGAACGAAGGTGTTGATTTCCCTAAACCAGTTCTTTAATTCTGGATCTCTATCGGCGTCTTGATAGATAGCGTTGATAGAGTCAGTAAAGTCATCGGTTGATGTGTAATTTGCAAAACGCTCAAAGAGTGTCTGCATAATGTCAGCCCAAAGTTTAGCCTAATTGTTCCCACGGTGTTACGAACCTTCAAGTCTCTCTCGGCAATCGTCAAAGAACTATCAGCATGTGCACCCTTGACAGCCCCGGATCCTTGTTGACCAATATGTTGCGCGTGTCCTCCGTACTGCTCGGCCAAGTCGAGAAGGGTGGTAACTGCTTGCATATCTGCCAATGGTTAGCTCCGAGCATTGGAAGGATTCCCCACTAAAACTCACAGTCTGGATGACCTTGAATCTCCACAACCATCTTCTTGAGTCTGTAGATAAGTTGCTCGCGTCGCTCCTCGGGCATCTTTCCATGGAGATAGCTCTTCGTCCTCTCTCTATTCTCACGACCTCGTTGCTTTGTCTCTTCGGGGATATTCTCGGAAGCACGTTGCTTTAAGGTTGCTGCGCCAGCTTGAGCACCAGCTTGACCATCAACTCCAGAAGCGGTGTTGTATTGTTGGTCACGACCAGCTAATTGAGCAGCATCGGCTGGATCACGAGAGCCATCTGGGTGAGCGTTTTGACTGGCGTTACCGACAGCATCTCTAACATCATCTCTGTCAACAGGCTGGTTTTTCTTGAATTTCTGCTTCATTTGATTCTTGAAATTTTCAGATGACATCTCTGAGCTATCATGCCAGACATTATCATCCGCAGGTCGATCAATTTGACTCAATTGATGTTCAGAAGGGTTGACCTTGCCCGCAACATTGGTAGCAGCATCACCGGCAATATCACGTAAAAGAACCACAGCATCGTTCACTAATTTCCAACATTAGTACTAGATAAGAAATTTTGCCGTCTCATCCTCACTCACAAAGCTTGCGGAACTCTCCATTTGTAATTATGAGTTGACCCAGAGTTTTGAAACCATCTTTTGCCTGTTGCCCATGTTGTTGAGCAGTTTCTTTGTCAATTGGAGCTCCTGGAACTGTTGCTGCTCCGCCATCAATCAACTGACATTGCCAAATAAAGTCTTGAAGAATTTCATCACTGTTCTTGGCAAGAAGAAGGTGTTGTGCTTGTTCGACCAGGGATCGAAATTCTTGAACCAAAGTTTGACCTTCCCGAGAAAGTTTCTCGGATGGTTTGGATAAAGCGCGCGAGGCGAGAAAGCTGTTGAGGGCAATATCAATTTGTTCATTCTACCCATGGGAAATTAGCCATTGCGCATACGAACAAGATTTGAACAAAATACTTACAGATGGAACCTTTCCAGCTTGGAAGGCTAGACAAAATCCACGTTAGCCAATCTATACATGGACATGTTCCAGATGGTAGGGGGAAGAGAAGCAAAGCAAAGCATACCTTTGAAGATTCCATAAAGTTGCAATTTACGTTGAATATCCTCTTCCTTTTGCTTCTGGTTGTTGGGTATATTGACAGACATGATTGCGGTTTATCGATTAGAATTGAGGAACTAATTGGGTATCACGAACAGAAAAGGAAACGGCGTGGAAAAGTCGAAAGAGATAGAAGCTCGCGTGCAATAATAGTGTAAAGTTCTGCGAGACTTGGTTGCAGTTGTCAAAGGTATGCGGCGATGAGGTGATGGGCGACGAGCTTGATATCTTCGAAACGAGAAGGAATTGATTGGCTCTCTGGGCTGAGATAATGACGTCGTTGATTTCGAGGGGAGTAGGTAGTACTGTAGATGTAGATGTAGGTACTGATGGCCAAAAAGAAGTATTTGATTATGGATTATGGATTTAGTTTGTATATGGATGTTATAAGGGGATGAAGGGGATGGAGAGGATGAAGGGAGAGGGGAGAAGAACAAAGAAGAGAGGAAATTCCAGACAATGACATGAAAGGGAAATTCAGTCTTTTATCTCACATCGCACTTTACTCCATTCAACCATTCAACTTGGATTATTGGCAACCTTCCTTACGTTCTTGCTTCATTTGCTTCATTTACATCATTTGCCTTGATTACCGATTCGCCCTTTCCTTGATCTGATTTAAATTCACCTGAGTATATTCCTTGATAGAGTCAGTCTTGTTTGTTCCTACGTCACTCTCGTTTTAATTGGCGGAAGCTAACGCCACGCGCCGTGCCACCTTCGACTATAACCTTAAATAGACTAATCAGCGCTAAATCTTAATTAAATAATTGCAAGTATTCATTCAGCATTTTGTCCGTCTTCGTCTTTACCACAACGTTATGATTTCATTTTCTTTCTTCTATATGGCTTTCTCTTATACATATATATATAATATATGAAGTACAGAATAGATAAAAACATCCTCCTCACAAATCATGCCAAGTGTCTCTCTATCAATCTCTCGAATTTTAATCAAGAGACCCCCTCCCCCGGGCTTTCTCCCCCTAGCCGTAGATCACAATTTATCTTCACCCGGAATCGTTTCTCCATTTCCTCCCCCAAATCAAATCAAACCATATCATATCATATTATATCATATCATCGTATCGTATCACCCCAACACACATGCACATACACACCTATACCTCACATCTCACCCGATACCAAGATAAACAGCACAATGACTTCACCGAAATGCAACGAAATGCAACAAAATGCAACAAATTCAATCAGCACAACGCAGAACAACCTTCCTGCCCTCCTTACTTTGTCATCCTTTGGCGGCACCTAACCCCCTTCCACGCCAATCCCCAATCCAGCAGTCCCGATGTCCATCAATAATTTCTTTGCGCGAAGGGCACCTACACCGTCGGATCCTTGTGACCGCCACGCCTGGAACAAATGCTAGTGCCTCAAAACCTGATATGGAACTATCGTTTTTTGATTTAATTTGGTGATGGCCCTAACCGCTTGGAGACATCAATAATAATAGAGGAATCAATAACTACTACTCGAGATGATACTTTTGATATTGGAGCATCTGACTGTCTGAGTATCTGACTATCTCGCTGTACCGCCGTTACTTGCTCCCAAATTCCGTTCCTAAATCCCCAATCACAGACTGCCTGTGGAAATTATGGATTTGTAATCATCTTTCCTTTCCTCTCCTTTCCTTTCCTTGAAATTTGGCTCCTAGATCCCAATACGTATATGATGATAAAAATGCCCCCGTGTCCAATTCCAATCATGCGCCGTGAATTCACGACCCCCAGTCCCGCCATCCCGCTCTCCTCGCTCCAGCGAATATAACCCTCGAGACTTCATCCACGCCGTCCCGTTGTACTGGCATTTTCCGCCGTCTCCAATTGTTGTTTCCAGATTCTATACAACTCCTTGATCTCTTTCTCTTCCTTCCATTTATCTACGATCCCATTGACTTCCTTCTGTCGTTTTCTCGCGCTCATCTGATCTCGCTTTGCAAGCTTCTCAATGGTAAGATGTCCTTGATTTTCTAGACTGCCTATGACCCATTGATTGAGTGCATATTTCAAATGGATAAGTGTGTGGGCATTTTCGGCATTTTCTTTGCATACACTGCATCAAGAGGTTAGTCTAAATACTCGTTGCAAGATTCGTGAATAGTGGTAACTTACGCGCCAACCATGTACTCCTTGTCTTGGGGTGGTAAAGGTTCATTTTTGCTGTTCAAACTCCTTGTATCTTCCTCTTCCTCATCAGAATCTTCTTCCTCGTCGTTTTCTTCAGCACTGCTGTCATCCTTTTCTACTTCAGCCAGGCTATCCTTATAATATGCAGACCCCCTAAGTGAAATGCCCCACGTTGGGACATGCTTCCTACGATTACATGCATCGCACTTGGTCTCACCTAGAAGATCAACAGCTTCTCCGGGATGGAGTCTCCTGGTGACAAATTCTGGACGAGCATAAAGAGCTTTTGTAAAGTCGCGAGTCCACGAAGTAGAGACAAATTTGCTACCAGTTAATCCACTGTACGCATTTTCAAGCTTATTCCAGGCCGATTTGTAGATAGGCATAAGATTTTGATTGAATCCGGGATTGATTTTATTTTGAACGCACCATTCAACCGCTTCGCTGAAATGTTCCTTGAGAGGCTTGTGAGCTGCGGCCGTGAATTCGAGAGGAATCATGGCGTAGTCTGGAACCCCAAGAAGGCCATGATCATCGTCATCAACAAAGTCCGAATCGTATTCATCCTCATTCTCTCGTACAGGCTTCTTGGGTGACTTTTGTTTTCGTGTTTCCTGGAACTCCTCTTCTGCTTCTTCATCTTCCTCGTCTTCAAAGGTAGTTAATGCATCACTATCCGAATCATACAAACCACGAGCCTCTTCTTCAGACTCAGAATCCGTAAGAACAGGATTGCTCTCTCCTGCACGCTTGCGTTTAAGAATTTCCAACTGTTTTTGCTTGGCAGTTCTGCGTTTCTTGGGCAAGCGTTTTGTTCGCTTGACTTGTGGAGAAGGACCCGGGCTGTCAGATTCAGGGGGTGTGGTCTTAGATGGCTTAGTCATGGGTGGCAAACCATCATCCGCGTCAATCTCATTCACGACCTTCATTCTCTTTATGGGTGATCCAATATCACTATCCTCATCGTCATCGTCAGAAAGAATCGCTGCACGCCTCCTCTTCATGGGCGATGTCGGGGGTTCATCATCCGGGTCATCGGAATCATTCTGGAGCGTAACTTGCGGGACTATTCGTGTCGTTTGTCGACGTCTAGTAGAAGATGGTAGTATATCATCCTCGGAGTCATCACCCGCCTCCTCGCAAGACTCATCACTACTTTGCATTGGTGCAGCTATCTTCTGATCGAATAGGCCAGGGCGTTGTGAGCCCTTAGGCTTAGACGTCGATGTAAATACATCATCGTCACTTGTATCAGACAATGTTACCGATCTCTTCTTGGAGATACTTTTCGAAGGAGTCGGAGGCTTTGGGCTATGAACTAGGGGTTTTGGTGCTCTACCTCGATTTCCAGAAGAAGGAAGAGGGGCGCTGTATGTGCTTCCACCTTGTATAAATTGCCGGCCTGTGAACGAGCGTCTTCTCGATTTATCTTTTCCAGAACTCTTTCTTGTAGAACTTGTGATCTCAACATCCGACTCATCATCCGAAATTTCTGTTACTGAAACTTTCCTATTGTTTCGTTGTGGAGTCTTTGCCTCAACTTCAATCACGGACTCTTCTGCTGAATCTGTAGCCTCCTCCTGTATACTCAGTTTCGCCTTTTTTGATCCCCGTGTGCTTCGATTTGATCCACTGGTAGGTTCAGCATCTAAAATAACAGTATCGTCTTTCTGCGAGCTTTTCGCAGGCGTTGGTAACGATCCAAAATTTATTTTTCCATCCTTCACTTTCTTTCCAGTCTTTCCTTCGATGCTAGAACTCGTCTTGAATGGTGAACCTGAAGATTTACCGCTACGAGTAACTCGACCTCCACTTCCCGTAGATGCGCCACCAATCACTTTCTCATATCTGACCTTCGCAGGCGACGGTCCTTGATTTTTAGCAGGTGAGCCTGAAGGGACCTCAACGGAAACAGAATCGAAGGTCAAACGTGTTTGTCTTTTGCGCCGCTCTTTTCGTGATATATTTGAAGAGCTCATTTTCGAGATTTCGTATGCTGAGGGGTTGTGATAAATTTTATCTTATCAATTGATGGCAAGGTTGGATGGGAAAGCAAAAGATAAAGCTGGGATGGCGATACCAGTAGGATGTATATCTTAATTTGTGATAATGACTAAATGTCCTCTTGTAAGTTTATAAAACCAACGTGAGTGCAAATGCGAATGCGACTAAATTTCAGATCGTGAGCTGAAGTGTGATGGATTTTTGTGGCGGTTTTGTAAGAGATGCAGCACCAAGAGAGAGGCAAAAAGTGACGCGTAGAAACGCGCCAGACTCGAATCACCAGAGCACGTGCACTTGGCAGGTTTCGACAATGTTAATGTATTCGTATTCGTACACACAAGCGAGTTTCGATCCCTTTCAACAATCGAAATTCGCATCAAGAACACAATTTTCTAAGGATCTCTTCATCATAACTATGAGGGTATGGAATTTTGATTCGAGGATTCCCTTCCCGAGGAAGTCACACTACTTCCGTAAATCTCGAGAAGATTGAAGCAAGATGACAAGCCTACATAGGATAGGGCCAAAAACTCAGCAGAAATGGAGAATTAGACCTTTGCCTTGGTGTATCGAAGTGGTGGTCGGTTGAAGAATTGTTTACTCTCGTTGATCGGAGAATAACACATAGATACTTGATTTATGAGTCCAAAGACCATAATTTAACCTCAAGTCTGGAATCACAAGTGTGAACCAGGACCTATTCACCAATGTGATTTTTGCAGGCACATCCATTCTGGTGTATAAAGTAAATATGTACCGTTTTCATTAAAGATATTTGAGGAACTTGGGTATGTATTACCTATTATTTGGTTCATCTAGATTCGAGGTTGTCAAAATGAGAAAGATGTTCTGTAGAGGAATTGGACGGCCTGATGCGATGAAGTGGAAGTTAAAGCATTCCCTACTCTTTACGTTTGAAGTGTTTACAAGTATCCATGATATATTCTGAATCAACTCCTTTGGTTTCAATCATTTCATTTGAGTCTGTATTGAGATACAGGCAAGTGACGATGGCGAATTTGAATTAATGAGAGGGCGAAAGGTCGCTCTCATCCTCCGGAAAACCAAGCCACCGCAATTAGGAAGACGTGAGGAATGGCCAGTTTTTGTGATCATTCTTTTAGATTTGTGTGATTTTGTAAGCTTGAATCAACATAGTTCTTTACGGGCTAGCGATTGTTGTTAGGTGCGTGAAGGCCAATGATGAAAGTAATCATGCTGAGTGGCATCATTCAAAAGTGTTGTCAATCAACTATTTTGGAGTATTTTGTACTCTTGGCTTTGAGCTGTGACTATGCTGTTCTTTGGTACAGTCAATTTTGAGTATCGATGCTAATTCTAACTATAAAAGCAAGCAATTTGGTGTACTCAAGATCGTAGAAACTATTGCCAATTATAAACAGTTACAATTGATGCCTAACTTCCTTGGGGGGACAAACCTTCTCTCTTCTATATCTGCATACCATACTACAGCACCGCAACTTTAATAACTCAAAACTTACAATACCAAGTCACATGAATACTCTAAAATACCTCATTTACACTTCTTCCCGCATTTTCTCGGTTCCAGTTTGTCTTCGACTGTTCAGAGTGCGAAGTGATTTGCGCCCAAGTTGAGCAAGGCTCCTTGCATTTTACCTGTCGTTATACAAATAGAACAGCATTAGTTGCCGACGGTATAAGGCTCTCGATACCAAAAATTGAAACTGATTTAATGGCCGATGGCTCATGACTGATGGCTGATGGCAGAGGACGCAAAGATGGAGGCTTCAACAGAACTCCCGCCCACAGACTCACTACTCGCCCTCACTGAAGAGGACCCCCGAGTGCGCAGCCCATTAGACTACTCACGGATATCTATGTTTATGGTGGCTACAGAGATCATGAGGTTGGAAATAGTCGTAGTTCCCAAGAAGACCTGGCTCGCCCGACTTATATGCTGCGACAAGCATCTTTGCTTCAAGGCACTCCGCAGCGGCGAAGAATGTGAGGGCTGTTGATTTCTGAAAGAAATTCTACATTCTACTCTAAACAATTACGATGAACTGCCGTATGATATTTGCTCCAGGCATCTTAAGGAGGTATGGCAGCGTTTGGGGGGTATGAAGCTGGCGAAGTTGCTCCTCCAAAGGATGAATTAGCTTAGATCAAAGAAATCATTGAGGAACATAGATTTTTACAGGTCCATCAGAATCCAGCTGGCAAGGAGAAGAATGGGACAGTCTCGCCGGAAATTGGAAATGCTGGCCCATCAGCAGGAATTGCAAGTGCTGTCCAGCCAACAGATAGATGTTAAAAAGGTTGTGGCAGATGCTGCATGTATGGAGGATATCAAATCATCATAGATACTGAAGAATTTTACAACCTTAGATCCACTATAGGCACTTTGGATACCTCGCTGGTGGAGTGCATAGATATTCAATGCAGAAGCCTGGGTTTACCCCAAAACAATATGATACATGCACATGAATTTCGAAGATGTTTCTGATACCCTTGACACCGTTTCTGAGCTCATTTGATAGATGTCCCATGTTGATGTGGATCACAACCCTTTCAATGTTGTGAACTGCTTTCATAAAATTAGATCAAATTCTAATATTGGTGAGTAGAACATGGTATGCAAAACCCAGTACTTTTGCATACTGCTGATGCTAAGAGTTCTATGTGTCATCGTGATGACCATATGACTGTTCAGTTGGGAATGATTTTCTCAACAACTCGTAGATCAGGTTCTTTCATACACTTTATGATCATATGAATAATTGCATCGTACCGATTCCATGCATAAGTGTTTTGTGTGCCCCGTTTTCGGGCTTGTTCTCTCTGCTGTATCTTCACATCGTTCTTCGAGAAGGTTTCAAGTAACATCTTGTAATACTGCTCCATAATTACAACACCTGTACACCACAACACTCACGACTCTCCACCGCTCACTCTTTAGTATCGGCTCGGCTTCAGCAAGCAGAGTTTCTGAGACTGGACAAGTAGGTCGTCCTACTTGCTTTCACTGCTTTCTCTGGTCGATGACACCAGCAGGCATTCTACGCACAAAAGCCTCAACTCCTTAACTTCGAGCCAACGTATACGCACGATGACAGGCCATCCTGAGACTCTTGGAATGTAAGCGTACCATGATCCAAGAAACAATAAAACAAGACAGATCTAACGACAGCAGGTCTCGACCCGACGAGAAGAACTGGAGAATGGTCACAGACGTTTATCTCTGCGGATACCGGCAACAGCGCCAACTAGATCCTATTCATGATCATCGAGAACGCAAGACGTATAGACTGAGGACAGAGCTTTGTGAACTTGACAGATGTCCAAGATGCCCCCTGGCTAAACAAGTGTTCGGCACAGAGAAAGACCTGCACGGCGATACATATCTAGTGCGTATTTTTGATGAACTCTTGAATAGTTGGAGACGGTATGGAGAGGAATTTGGTTTCTTTGATGGTTTAGAGCTGAAACGATGTCCGAATTCTCAAGAGCTCTGGTGGATTGATGCAATCTTTCTGCGTGAACGGGTTGTGAAACAATATTATACAGCCACTTATGGAAGATTCCCTTGTAAATAGAGAGAGAGAGGCACCTCAAATCGATTTCATGAACATTGGCAGTAGCTGAGTTCAGGAGTGCTAGAAATTTATTCGGGTCTAAGGGTGTTTTCATTTGTGAGAAGAGCCCAGTGGTCTGATGTTTGTTTCTTGTATTTATGACTCCTGTTGGAGGAGTGGAGGAAGAATCAAGCTTGACTTTACCTACAACTTGAGAAGACAAGACATGCACTCGGGCTGGAGTCATTTTCTTGATCTTGTGACGCATCCAAGCTAATCTTATAGAACCGAGATGTTGATATAGAGATTGTTATCGTGATGAACTCCGTGGTTTGCTTTGGTATCTAGCAATCTAGATTTGTATAAAATGTGGCTTGTCGAAAGGATATAATACTACCTTACAAGATATCCTCTCAATATTCTGATGATTCCCCGATGCTTTCATAAAACCAAATTCAACCCAAGTGCATTTACATAGCTTGTTGGGCCGTGAATCATCATTGATCGCACTGGTCGTATGAGTAACTAACGCACAGTACTCAGTCGCTTGTTAATGACCAGATTGATTTTCGAGGTTCGCCTCAGCAAAAAGAAGCGCATTCACTTTTACTCTTCTATGAATATATACATATATACCCAAACAAAACCATCCTGTCATTAACAAAATAGGGAAAGACCACTTAGCCGCGTGGGTTGGGTGGCGCACTGCAGTAGTGCCTCCAATGTCAAATTGCGACCGGGCTCTCCAATCCTCCATCGGGGAGGAATTGCACACCTGGGGCAGATGTAGCTGAGCTTGCCAGTGAACTGTCTTTTTGCAAATTTTATTTCATGATTTTCATGAGTTTTTTTCGGTTTGAGTAACGGGTGTGAGTTCTTTTTGTTTGCTGTTGGCGAGGACTTGTTTTGCGACGCGAATATTGAAGAGTGGTCGTCCAACCATCGACGACGAGATGACTCGGTAATTATTCGAACTCGGATCAACTACCAAAATCACCTACCATCTCATGTCAGTAAGCAGATAGAAGTTACATTTACATGGTTCATGGCTGTAACGTGAAGGTCTCTGCTGATATTCGTAATTGCCAACTTGTCAAATCTACCCGTGAAAAGATGCTCAATAACTGGAGCAAGTACATGAATAAACAGTTTGGCTTTTACCAGTTCATTGCTTATCGTCTTAAGCATATTCAACTTAAAGTGTATTGGCAAAGATCAAACTCCAAAGGGGAAACATTGTCACTCTTCGACATCGCTACATTACATACTTTCAACCTACTTCACACCTCCATCTTCAGCGAAAACCCCACCAATCAAGCAATACACTTCACTGCCCACATCTTTCATAAGTTTAATCCAAACAATCTTTGCCTCAGCTTCCGACCACAGGTCGCAGCTAAATCAAACTTCGACTCATGATGGCAGAATCTGGATGCGCCATCTACCTCCGCGATACGACCAAATTTCGTACGTAATTCGGGTCCGCGCCGCAGAGGAGAGAGGCACACATCCACAGCGAATATGCACAAAACCATTCGTCAAGGAAGTAACACTTGTAAATCGACGAAGGATGTACTAGAGCCCAAGAACTACGAGTAGCTCATAGTCAAGTAAAATTTACAGTTCATATCACATGACGCAACTCTTCAAAAATGTATTCGAGTATGCCCCAAAGACATGAATATATTTGGCCATTTGATCTCTCACTACATAACTACCTACATCCTCCATGAACCATTTCCACCAAAGAAAAAAGAATGTCTCCTAGAGAAACCAAAACACAAAACTCATCGATGAGTCTCATAGCCAGGATATCTCAAGGAAAAGTCTCGAAGAATCAAAATCGTGACCCGGGTTTTATTCTTGCTTCACTGTCCACACTTGCTCGCTCTGGGTTGAGGCTCGGCAAGCTCTAGCAATATTTTGAAGCTATGCGATGTTGGGGAAATTTATCTTCTCTGGCTGGAGAAGGAATGGGAAGTAAGAGTGAGGAAGTGTGAGAGGAGAATACCTACATTCCCTCGTAAGAGAAGTCAATTCATGAAAAATGTGTTCAAAGACCGAGTATCCCGCTGGTTGGAGAATCAATCCTCTGCGCATGAATGATGTTGTTGAAGGAGAGAGAAACTAATCGTGGGGAAAATTTCGAAGTTTTCATTTGCTTCACTAGCCCATACGCTAATGCGATCAGAGCTTAGCTTCGTTGAAGCCAATTGGTCAATCCATCCAGATCCACTTCAGCCTCGCCAGTAAGGCACTTCGCGTCATTGCGAACCTTGGAACTTTATCAATATCAGTTCGCAGTTTTACACTTCAAGTCCCAGTCTACTCGACAACAAACATCATTTGCGCAACCCTTATTCATATTGCTTGACAAGAAAATGGTATCTACTCTCCCTCCCCCAACTTAGATACAAAGCTGACAAAAACCCCAGCCAGCCAAACGCAAAGATACATCTGCGCCAGCAGCTGGACCGCGGTCCAAACTAGCTAAAGAGCACAATATTACCGCCGGGGAAGAGGCAGAGATTAAACAAGCATTTTCGTTGTTTTCGCAGAAAATGGAGGGGGAGAAGGAGGGGGTTATTGCAATTGGTGATGTGCGAAGGGCACTGATGTATGTGGCATGCACATTGCGCTCTCCGGAGCCTTCATCCATCTGCTCGATGTTTGAAACGAAAGATATATCTTGAAAGAGTCTATGCTAATGGAAAGACAGAGCACTAGGCCTCACACCCACTCCCTCCGAACTCCGCGAATACCACAGCATTCTCGACCCTGAAGATGAAGGGTATACCGTCTACCGTCACTTCCTCGCCATCTGTGCCATCAAGTTTCATTCACGGACCAGAACCTCGGATTCGCATAAAAAAGATGTGGATGATGCGTTCAGGCTGTTCACAAATGCAGGACAGAAGAAGAATGGGAGTGGAGGTGGAGAAGACATGGGAAAAATTACATTGGCAACGTTGAAGAGGGTGGCGATGTTGTTGAAGGAGGACGTGGATGAGGATTTGTTGGTTAGTATGTTGTTGGAGGCGAATGGGGGGAAAGGCGTGGCGAAGGGAGTGGAGAGGGATGAGTTTGAGGGAGTGATGAGGAGGGCGGGGATGTGGAGATGAGCGTTTGACGGTTCGAGGGGCGCGTTTGTTTGCTACATGACATGGGATTCCGAGCTTGGAGCAACTGGAGTTCTGGGGCTATAATCTACCGGTGGCCTTTCTGATATGGCGTTTGGGATTTGATTTGATATCACTATGAGTGGATTCGCATACGGAAAGGAGTTGCATAGCGTTGTCCTGTTACATAAATTTCATTTATTTAGCTAATCGCCTCCAGTATTAACGCCGGCATATCATGCCAAATCCGGCCCAGCCCGGCAAAACACCTTTCCAACTCATGAATATCCTCATCATCTGACCATTACTGACATACTTGTGACGCCTATTCCCATATAGCTATCCTAATATCATGAAGCGGCGGTTCTAAACGGCTGGAGCCTCCATCTGGATTTTAGGCACAGTGACCTCGGTCTGTGCGGACTCGGATGTACCCTCTGCTGAAGGAGCTTTAAATCCGACGTGATCTGAGTGTTTCTTGTAGAAGATGTTGTCGGGCTTAGGTCTCAGCTCTTGGGGAAGTTCCTCTAATACCGTAGCGAGTAATGCATCGATGGATTTCTGCTTGGAAGAATCCCGATGCCAGATTGATATGAGGTGCGAGTTAAAGCGAACAGAGAGACCGACGCCACATAGTTGATCGCCTATTGGCATGTTAGTCTTAATTTCAGATGATAGCCGTTGGCATTGCCGACTTGTGAATGGAACAACTGTGCATGGATAATTCAAACGCCGTGGAGACCAACACTTCAATCTCTTTGGCCCTGTTCCATATTCAAATCTCAAATCTTCGTGCAAGGAGGCTGGCATTGTTTTGACGGAAAGGTTGGTGTAAGAGTTCTTACCTAATTCCAAGCAGCCTTGAAGCTTCTCTCCTATGGCCATCAATTGAACTCTAGTGAAAAAGTCCGGACCATTCTGCTTAGGAACCCTAAATGTCCAACTGCCTCCATTGATGTTCCTTCTGTCTTCCCACACGGGTTGAAACCCTTGTTTGAATAGATAAATCGACTCTCTCATCTTAATCTGAGCGAAAGGGGTATTGTTGCAATAACGCCAAAAGTCCTGGATCGACTCGATTTGCGTAGGGAGCTTGTCGAGTGTAGCGCTGAAACTGCCATCTGCGGCGGGCTTCTGATCCTTCTGCTGTCTATTTGATGTTCCGTTAGCAATGGTAACAACCCAATACCCCGCAGAATCCACACATCCCACCAGGAGAGCACTGACCTATCGAAATATACATTCCAATAATGTTGCGTGGGCAATGGACGCATTGCCTTGAGCATATTCTTCTTGGCATCATCACGAGCAGGCGATCCAGTATCGCTTGCTCCAGCGGTAGCAATTCCCCGTGTCATGAGCGATGGTTGGAGCGCCATTGTGTAGAAAAAGTGTATGTGTATGGATATGTGTGATATTGAAAGACTGTAGTGGGATATTGGAATGCTCTCAGCGCTCTAAGATGAAGGGGAAGATAGCAAGAGATCGACAAGCCAAAGGTGGGATGGGTAAAAGAAAGGTGGTGGAGAGGATGGAAGAGAGAGAGAGAGAGAGCAGAGCCATGGTAGAAGAGACAAAGGATCAACTTATGAAGCAGCGAGAGCGCCAAGATAATGCATAGCAGATCACATCTGAAGCAGTAGCGCCAAGTAGAGCCCAGTTGGGTCCCAGTAGATTGAAACCCTGAAACAAGCGCCCGAACGGCTCTCACATTGGCCCGATTGGTTGTACAGGGCCTGGGACATGACGCGGTCCGAGGAGGTAAAACACGCCGGCCGCCATGATTATACGCACGTGATATTTGGCAATATTTGGCGGTGGGGGATGGGGACGTTTTTGGAAGTTTTTGATCATGGTTTTTATTTCGTATCTAATCGCCGAATCAAATAGTATATGGTGATCGATAATTATCATACATCTCACCCTTGCTGTCTTTACATATATCCTCAGTGAACGAAAAGGGATTTTGGATTCTCGGAATAAAGACCTAGTCTTTCATTCTTGCGTGAACTTTACTCAAATACTCCAATAAACCTTTATTTGAATCGCATCAGCCCGTGAGTACTCTCTCTAGCCGAATATATAGTTAGTTATATACCACCCATTGAAACTTCCAATGCTCATGGGATATAGTTTCCAAACTTTATTTTGGCTTCTTTTCTCTGTCACAACAGCGACCAGCTACTTAGTTGAGAATATTTGAAACTTCCATATCCAATCTTGCCTCACCCTCACCCTCACCCTCACCTGACACACTCACCATGTCAGCAACCAAACGCTCCTCCCCACCCATCGACGCAATGGACTCAGAATCAACATCCACCCGAAAGATTCTTGACGCCAAACACCCATCCAGAAAACGTAGCAGCCTCGGAAAAGGCACTTCCAACACCCCTCAACCATCCACCAACCCTTCCAAGTCCACAAGGCCACCCAAATCCTCCTCTCCAGCTTCTTCCAAGGCCACTTCATCATCAGAAGCAGAGGGAGAAGCCTCATCATCAGAAGTCTCTTCTGACTCCGATTCTGAAGATGAAATCCCTCTCATCCGCCCCCTAAATGCCCGTCCCGTCATGCGTGTATCTGCACTCAGTGGATTTGGCGCTTCAGAGGGGTTAAACAACCTTCCCGATTTCTTGAAGCAGATGAAAGAGGCAAATGAAGAATTGATGAAGAAGATGAGTGGGGGAGAAGAGAGGGGATTGGAGGATGTGAGGGAGGGAGAAAGCTACGTGGAGATGAATTTGGGATTGGGTGTTTTGGAGGAGACGAGGGAGGGGGGAAGTGGGAGCGAGAGTGAGAGTGACAGTGAAGTGGAGAAGGAAGATGCGGATGGTGATAAGAAGATGTCAGAACGAAAGAAGGCTGGAATTGAAGAAATTTGAGACGACGAGATGGGCAAAGGGGCGGGCGGCATGATTTTCTGGGTCTTCTGTATAAATTGCGAATTGGGGGGGTTTTTTTTCTCCGAGCACTTGGGACTTGGCGTTGGATATGGCGCTGGATAGATGGAACCTCAAAATTTACTTTGGTGTATGGATAAATAGACGGCATTTGCCCTTGTAACAGTAAAGCTGGAGGATAAAGAGAAGACCAGGAGATACACTTCACATCAGTCTCTTTGCCGTTTTACATAGAAGTGAGACATCATTATTCTGAAGTCGAGACCATGAGCCTTCATACACGAGGAATTCTGAAAGCAGAGTCATGTCATATGTTGCAACTCTACACATCTTCCCATCCTACAGGCCTGATCCTAAGAAAGGGCGTGAATGGGATAATGCGAGGCATCCTAGAAGTAGCCAGCCAGTCACTCTTTCCGACGATCCAAGTCCCAACTATCGAAACCAGTCCTCCTCTGACCATTGGATTTCACAAACCAATTTTAGAAGCCAGAGTCCATCCACACCACTCGAGTCTTCGAAGAGAATTGGGTTGCACATCTGCATTTTTGTATCACAGACCTTATTCTGACATATATGGTACTGTGAAAGCTCGCAATTTTGAAGTTATAAGCATCTACAACAATAGCAAAGACTTGAAGTTCTATCGGCAAGAAAAGAAGATATTAATAAGTACTTGTTTACTCTATACAACGGGCCATGAATCATAGCCTTAACTCTACATATCCAACACTCCTATCCTAACCTTAGTACCCTTGGTATAATAAAACAATAAAACACCCAAACACCAACGCTTGTATCGTTTTCCGTTGCAAACCAAACCAAACCATCAAAGTTCGCCTATATCTCATAAACATACTCATACAACCTCGACCTCCCTACCGAAACGGCCCTTATCATCACCAATCTTCTTCCTAAACATACTTAAATCCTTCAACAAATCACCCATGAATCCCTGCATCTCACTTGCTCTTTCCTCATGCACCCCGACATCAATAGCTTCGTCTTCATCCGTATAGTCTCGTTCATAATCCTCTTCTTCTGCAGTTTCTGCACTCTCATTCAGCTGCTCCAATCCGTCTTCACCAGCAGGAGGATCTACACTACTAGCTCTTGTAGTTTTCACGTTGATTGGATTTTTCAAACTTTCCAGAGCTAGCTTCAAATGTAGCCTCAAAGCCTCATTCTCCGTTGTCAAATTTCGAATCTTGCCTTCTGATATCATGGTTCTGTCTTCCATCATTCTTTGCATAAGAGCGATCTTATTCTGGTATTGTTCGAGTTTCTCATCTTGTGCTTTGGTTTCTGTTTCTTTGCGGGTAGAGTCGGAGTTGGAAACTTGAAGTTGGAGGATGCGAATCTCTTCGGCCATAGCCGCAATCTGAGCATCACGCTCGGCAGCGGAGACATGATCCTGGTTGACGACAGCACGTGTACGGATGCGTTTGGCCTGGTCTGCATAGCGAAGTGTAGAAAGAGTCTCGTCATAATCGGCTGGGGAAATACATGCAATCATTGCAGTCTTACTATTTCCTCCCAATGAATCTTTGAGTAGCCAGGTGAGGATTGAATCTCTATAGGGAACAACGTCCTTGTTGCGCTTTCCCACACGTTGTTGTTTTGGATATGCAAGGGCAGCAATTACACGACCAAGAGTGGTTAGGGACTTGTTAATATTGCTACCTTCACGTAAGCGGGCACCTGTTGCTTCTGTCGCCTTTGCACGTTCGCTACCTGCGAGGTCCACGAGTCGAATCCGGGCAGTACGTTCTGTGGTTTCATCGGTCTCCATGTCATGGTGAATCTGCTTGAGCATAATTGTAAAGACACTGTGACTTCTGCTACTGGTATCGTTCATCTTGGTACTTGCTGTGGTACGACTGGCATCTCCCATCTTCATGTATCGCATGATTTCGGACAGATTTTTAACAGGGGCATCGGTCAAATCCTTAATATACGGTCCTTCGGTGGGGGATTCACGAATCTTAAGATAATAAGGTGGTTGGTTTGGATGGAATGGCACAAGGAGATCTCGGACATGTTCGTTATAGACCTCGAAATAAGAAACACGGACATTGTAGGAAATGTTTGGACTTTCATTGTGTGCTGCCTCAATCCGCTGAAAAAGATCCTCGCAGGTCCTTGGAATTAATCCTGGCTGATCTTCTGTACCCATCATTGTATAACTCTTTCCTGATCCAGTCTGGCCATATGCAAAGATGCACGTATGATATCCTTCGAAGTTATGATCCAAGAACTCCTCTCCCAAGCTATTGTAAACGTCTTCCTGGTGTGCATAATGCTCGTCAGATTTATCATGGCTCCAAAAGGAATTGTCAAATGTAAAGCTTTTCTTTTCCATGATTTTGCGCATCTTCGAACGAGTATTTGCAGGATCTGTATCATTAGGGACGAGGAGGGTGGTTGCTTGTGATACTGGATTCATTTCGATCAGACACTCAGCTCCTCTGTCAATTTCTGTCCTCAGATTAGTCAACTGCTTCGATCTTCTTCATGTCAAATACTTACCTCTAGGAAGAAATCCTCTAACTCTGACCACAACTCGAACATTTCCACCTGCGTCTCTCGCCGTGGACATAACACTGCCATCTCTTGATCGTAGAGAGGGAGTAGATGCGGTTGATACCACACCTGGCATCAATCGCGGATCGAATGCCATGGCCATTAATGTTCCCTTAATATCAGCAATCTTTTCGCAAAATTGATGTTGTAGATGTGAGTACATGGAAGAACCCTTCAAAACTTATTGTACTGACTACTGAGTAAACAAAAACCAATGACGCAGTTTGTTGGCTGGGTGAACAAACAAGCAAACAAGCAGGGGTTGTCCTCGCTTCGTGGTTTGCCTCCCTACTCTGTAGATCAATATTCTCTCATCCTATGGCAAAGGGCTGCGAATATGTTTGAATATTGACTTTCACGTTGATCGTTGCGAGGAATCAAGAGGTGTAAATAGTGAATGGAACTTTGATATCAGATCACAGAATCACAGAATCACTCTGTTTTGTTTCATTTTGTTTGGTCTTGTCTTGTTTACTCTGCGGAATTTGTGGCAGTCCCCAAAAAGGTTAAGCGCGGTGCCACCAACCTTACGCGCCACGCTTAGAGAACCGCTTCATATTTTCCCTCATTTAGAATTTGATCATCATTGTTGCTCTTATGCCTGTGTAATGGGTTGGGAAGCTTAGGATTGATGGATGTGCCACGGGGATTGTGTACTTCGTTGGGGACAGTATCATTCTACAGAAGACCATGTGTCGTTGCACTTGCCTGTCGTTGCACTCGCCTGTTGTTGGATGGCTAGCTGAGTAGTCAAAAGTCGATTCACGGCCCAGCAAGTGCTCATAAAGGGAGAATACGTGTAATCCTAGTATTCCAATATACTCGTACTTTGTGACGACTTGTCTAGTCCAACTTGGTACGGGAGCTACATATTAAATTTGGGAAGATCATGTTTCTACCCTTGGATTTCAGTAACCACAATCTACAAAACTATTGCCTCCAATAATGACAGGCTTTCTCTGCTCCTGAACTCGATCGCTCCTATCATCCTACTGCAACCTCCGAAGCTCCCCACATTAAATAGGGGGGACAGGGCAGCTACTGAATATGAGGAAAGCGGGCCACCGGCAACCAAAAACTCCCATATGGCATTACCGACATTACCACAGAGTCCCCAGAACTCGTTAAGGCTATCTATGGAAACAGACTTTGAATCACTTGGATTTGGTCCCATGAAGTCATTTGGTTTGAGACCACCAGTTGGATCTTTGGCTGATGATGGATTGATGTCTACGGATGGTTCCGTCCTCACTCCAATATTGGCAAAAGCTGGAGATCAGCAACAAGCTTTTGATCGGCATTTTGATCAGCATCTTGCAAGACTTTTGGCGGTAATTTCTGAAGATGTGCTCTACGCTTGATCTACAGCCACTTTTCGACACTTGATTCTTCATGAGAAAGATTATTCGGCGAATGAACGTGAACACCGATGCCAGAAACCCCAACAGATACAGCAAAGTTCCTAGATAACTACAACTACATCACTACGGGATGTAAGAATGAGAATGGTATTACCGTGTTGCGATTGCTTTGCCCGAGATAGAAAGCTCTGGTCTTCTTGCAAAGATGCACAGGATTTTGTCGACCAAATAATCAACAAAGTAATGAAAACCGCTACATCAGCAAATATATCCATATATCATTTCTTACCATAGCACAAGATTTGATCCACGAACTTAGCACGATATGATCTCAGCGAGTCAATTCTATACAGTAGATAAAGTGATCCCTTCTCCAATATTCACCTTACAGGAGCGAAAATGACATCTTATCCAAGCTTTATGTTTCATAAACATGTAGGGTCTTTTAAAGTTAGGGTAGTGATAGCTTATTTTTCAAATTGATGTTATACATCAATGTGGCAAAACATGAAATTTGTCCAGCTTTTTCGCCGACGCAGAGGGGTGTTTAACATGTGAGACGAGCGCAAACTGCCTTGAGACAGCAAAGGCGGCCTTAGCGGCAGATATCATAGAGAACCGCACGTAGACCAGTATCATTGCAATCAATACAAAATATGTTATTTTACTCACAGTATAATAGTTAAACCAAAAAGCATTCTGGTGTATACTAAGACCCCAAACTGCCCTCAAATTTCCAAACCAGACTCCTCGCTAAATAGTAAAATCATAGTAACCCAAAAATTGACGCGAAGACACACAACCCTATGGGCTTAGGTTTTGATCAGGTAAAGCAGGTAGAGGTTTTCGCTCATGATCAGGGTCCTCCTGTCTAGCTGTCTGATGGAATTGAGACTTCCTAGTATCATTAACGCTTTGCTCTTCCGACATTTCTTGCTGAATACCAGTGTGTGTAGAGTTCATCTCATCCGTGGGATCGTGACTCTCAATATCACTGGGAGGGGGGCTAGCCAAACCACTAGGATGTTTGTCTCTACCACCAACCCTCTCTTTTGCATCTGCAACTGATAAGAAAGAGGCAGGCGACGAGTTTTGAGATCTAAGGGAAGGTCCAAATGACGAGGTGCGAAGAAGTTTATGTTCCTTTGATGCAGACAACAACGGGTTAGAACTTTGGTACTTCATAGTGATGCTTCTGCGAAGTCGAGAAAATGTACCGGTTGTAGCTCCGGTGACGGTGACGGTGTTGGTGGTGGCATTGTCGAAGGCACATGGAGGAGTGAGCTCGTTATCAGAACGAGAATATGATGATATAGGTGTTGGGGGTCCCCAACCTCGGGACCGTGAGCGAGAATTGATAGATTCGTCCGAGGGCTGACGTCGATGCTGAACGGGCCACGGCTCCGCAGGAGGGCTGGCGCCGCCAATATAATCTTCGCGCTCTCGAGAGTTATAGCCCGGAGTATCAAGTGGACTTTCCATAGTATTGACGTTGCGGAATATACGGGAGCGTCGATTGTGAAGAGAGAAATTGAGAGACTCAGCACTGGAGACACGAGAGAAAATCACGAGGCCGAGACAGAGAAGAAGCAGGACAGATTGGATGATAGCCATGCGTTTTTGAAAGACAACTTCGTCTGCTAGGATGTTTAGGCGAGTACTGATGGCCAATATTTCTCGACGGGACTCATCTCGTTGACTTTCAAGAGATATAATAGTGGACTGCCAGATTTCATCATATTGTTGACGAAATACACGTAGTTCCGTAAGAACTGTATTATTGAGATTTTCGAGGAAGTCAGTTGTCTTTTGAAGTTGCCTCTTTTCCACTCTAAGGAAGGCTTCCCGTAGCATCTTTGACTGCTCCTCGATGTATTTCAATGATAAAGTTGAGTTCGTTTCTAGCAGCTGCAAGCGTCTTGACACAGCCTTGAAAAAGCTCTCTTGAATGGTGGGTAAAGATGCAGAACCAGAAGCGGTGTTTGTACTGCGTGCCTTATTTGTACTTGTAGCATTCTGGGGTTTGTTAATTACGGCCGGAGTGGAACTCGTCATAGTTGCTGAATATGAGCTGTCATGAGTGATCCTTGAGGACTCATGGGTTTCTTGAGTAAGAGACGTGCTTGCCAAGGATGGCCTGTCCTCGGACAGAGTCTGTTGTGCGGAAGGTCCAGTAAAAGCCAATGATGAGGACGTGATCCAATTATCTGTGAAGGCTGTAGATATCATTTCAGGTGAAGGTGGAACTTGCATGGCAGTTTTGACATCAGATGACTCCTTTTCTACAGCAGCTCGACTTGTGAGAGTATACTTTGGAGCATCCGACGCAAAGCATAAATCCCTGTTGTGTATGGTGAGTATTCTGGGGGATTGAAAACTAAACTTCTTCCAAAGGGAAGTCGGTATTGGCGGTGATGGAAGGTGTGTATCTACTGGCGCCTCTTGTTCTTGAACGTCTGTAGGAGCATGTGATCCCATTGGTTCTGTTTGGCCACTCACTGTTACATGCACAGCTTGTGCATCAGTTAGTGTCACCTGAATAACTTCTGCCACAGCTTCTGGAACAAATCCGTCCTCGGGGTCTTCATCCGCTTCTTCGTCATCATCATTGTTAGCTTCAGTGTCCTTCCAGCTTTCAAGCATGCGGGTGCCATGTACTCTCACGAGTGAAAGTGGACAATAGTACTCCTTTCCGTAATGTGTCAAAAATTCGATGCGTATATATCTGGCCCAGATTTGTGGATTCTCTATCAGAAAAGCTTGTATTTCTCTCGAGTTCCGAGCCTCATAGACACCTAGATCTTTCCATTTATCCATCTTCACGGGCCATCGATCGCTAACACTCACACGGAATGTCCTGAGCATGCTGGAGAAGAATTCATAATTTGCTAGAACTAAAGTGTCAATCCATATGTCCTCCTAATGATTTGTTAGCCATGTAAACTGTATGGTAGATTTATACAATTCCCACCGAAAGCTCAATGATCAAAAACTTGTTTTGTGTTTTGCATTCTGAAAGCATATAGGAGTCCTTGTTCTCTATTAACACAGCTTTTGAGTTTTTTGCACCTGGGTGAGTCTTCAGGACAGTGGCCCCCGCATCAAACGATGCATAAGAAAAGCGCTCTTTGCAGGTCTTTCCAGCATCCTTGCTTCGATGTTGATCCCTACGACGCCTAGAACCACTCTTTTCCTCTTGTGAATCTTGAGAGGAGTCCATTTGTTTGTCTTCGGTCATTCTTGGATTCTGTTCTGCCCCTCCGCTCCTGAAAGCACCAAAGTCCAGGTCGATTTCTCCATCGTCGCCAAGAGATTCTAGGTTATTCTGAAAGGCTTCCGACTCCCTTTTCCTAGCCGCTTCCGCAGACTTCCTCTTCCCAATATTCAAATCTTGCTGTCCAGCCTGCTCTAGTATTTGCTTCTTCCATTCTTCAAACGACAAAAACGACGCATCATTGAGCTCTCCCTCGTCGACAGGAGCTGCAGATGTCGTGGGGGCCGGTACGTCATGAGGTGTGCTTAACGGCGTAGACTGGCGGACCTCGGAAGTACGACTTGTTTCGCCTGCAACGTCAGCTCCGTCGTTCGTTCGAGAAACATACTCGCTGACAGAGGGTGTAGTCAAGATTGTGTCTGTTACGCTGTCATTTTCCTGGCTTCTGAGTGATCCGGCCGCATCGGCAGGTTTTGTCTTTGTAGTAAGCGGAGGGAGCGTGCTGCTCCAAGATGAGCGAAGACATTGCTGAGGTAAGATATCTGTTATGTAGTTGATTGTCCTAAACTCGCATGTCCCGGTAGCATTTGGAGCGCTGATGATAGGAGTTATGGCAGAGTTAGTAGGCACACTGCTAGCATTTATTCTGTTAGGGAGGTTGCACAGAAAGAAAAGTGCAGTTGCTGCCACGATATATCGATGACATGCGACGAACATTCTGGCTCGGCATAGTGTTCCGGATTGGATTGAAGGCGGGATGCTGGGAGGACTGAGTGTATGTATATATATATACTCTATATATACGAGTATACTCGGATATATACTAGTAGGTAAAACAGTAGGTCAGTTATGATGTGACACAGTGCACCGATAGTAATAATAATGCAACGGCAAATTGTTGAGAATATTGCATACCAAGGTGGATTGTGGATTTAAATGTGCGGTGAGCAGGAAAGAGAAAGAAACAATTGCTCGAGTAATTTTCCTTTGATTCCTTGTTTCTTCTTGCTGCTATTACTGTACTCCATTCGCCCCCTCCGGAGTCTGTACGAGTAGATGGCTAGATCCAAAAGAAATCAACTGCGTGGCATTTCCTCTCCTCTTTTAAATTCCTAATTGACTTTCAGTACCCGATAACTCTATGTATATATGCACGTGATCCATGCAAAAATCAATTTCTCTACTCGTGCTGTACATATGATACTCCTTACTGCATGAACTTTGCCCATGATACTCCCGGGAAGTGGGATGTTTTACACATTTTCACGATAAGGTTACAACGCTTTCCACAATTCAGCGTGGTGGGGTGTCTTTGTGTGATGCAAGGACAACAATACGAGTAGACATAACAACAACAACAATAGTGAAACCTCTTTACGCTATCCAAATATGCTGCATGCTCTGTATGCTTTGTATGCTATGCTGTCATGGCTGTCCCATTCCTTTGCCCCCTGGCAATTACCCCTCCATGCACGACGATTACAAGGGTTCGGTCTCCTTCTCCAACCAACTCAAAGCCCTGGCATCTCCCTTCAAAAATACATTGGTTTTAGACCAGATCTCCGCATGGTACTCGTTCAACCAATGCCTTTCTCTTCGGGTAAGGAGAGTCTGGTCGATAAGTTTCCGACAGTATGGCACCATTGTAACATGCTCAAACCCGAGATATGGCTTGTCACCAAATTGATGTTTAGTCTCGACCTCCTTCACCATGATGATGTTCTCAATTCGGATACCAAACGAGCCATCCTCGTAATAGCCGGGCTCGTTGGATATGACGTTTCCAGGAGCCAATGGGACCTCCGAATATTGGATCCTGGTTCCGATTCCTATGGGCCCTTCGTGAACATTCAAATAAGAACCAACTCCGTGGCCTGTTCCATGCCTATAATCCAAACCTTCTTCCTATTTGGTTGTTAGTAAGATCAGTGGAAATTGAGGAATCGGACAACGTACCCAGAGGAACTGTCGAGCGAGAGCGTCTAGAGCGAAGCCACTGGTTCCTTTAGGGAAAACAGCTACGTCGAGAGCAATGTTTCCTTTTAACACAAGTGTGTAGGCTTTCTTTTCCATCGCTGTTGGCTCACCAAAATGGAGCGTGCGAGTAGTGTCAGTAGTTCCGTCAAAATACTGTGCTCCAGAATCGCATAGATAAACAGCTTTAGGATCAATTATTGAACAGTTACCAGGCTCTGGTTTGTAGTGAATGACTGCCGCATTGGCTCCAGTAGAGGAGATTGTATCAAATGATAACCCGGCAAAATGCTTATGCTTTGAGCGTATTTGCTCAAGTTTGTCAGCCGCAGTGACCTCATCTATCTCAGCTTTTTCGACTACGAGTTGATGCTCAAGCCATGCAAAATACTCGATGAGTGCTGCTCCATCTCTAATATGACAAGCTCTCATTCCTTCTAATTCGGTCTCATTTTTGACGGCTTTAGCATCGCAAATTGGACTTCGAACTTCATCAACTTTAGCATCGCCACCAAGAGCACGTTTCAGTGCCCATGATGCTCTGCTTGAGACCAAGAACTTTTTAAGTTTGGCGTCTTCAGCATCCAGAAATTGGCTCAGGATCCCGACCTCACTAAATATCTCCGAGTATTCTTTGATAGACACCCCGTTCTCCCTGAGATGCGTTGTGCATTCGTCACTTAATTTGCTTGAATCCAAATAGAGAGTGGCAAGGCTGGGTGTAACTACAGCGTAAGCGAAGAAGACTGGGTTGTAAGGAATGTCGCTTCCGCGTAGATTGAATAGCCATGCTATTTCGTCCAACATGGATACAACAAAGCCCGAACTCTTTTTCTTTTGCAGTTCCGTTCGGAGATCCTGGAGTTTGGTCTTGACGTCTTTCCCAGCGAATTCTCGTGCCAAAACCTTGACAGGCTCCTTTGGGCTGGAAGGTCGACTGTCTCCCCAAACAAGGTCGACCAGATTCTCTTCCACAGCAACTAAATCATTTCTATGACGATCAAGTCAGTATCATTGATATAGGGTATGGATCACTAGTGATTTAATCTTGGCATCGTGTGAAGCAAATGAATCTCTCATGCTTACCCGCCACGCTTTTTGATCTTCTCTGAGAGCTTTCGGGCGTCAGATGCAGATATGATAGTAGGATCAACACCGACCACTTTACCATTCTCAGACTGTTCGGCCGCCCATTCTTGCCACGTAGGTACATCCTGTAGACCTTGTTTCAAAAGAAGCCAATTGTCTAATTTATCATAATTAGTCTTGCGGTAACTCAGCAGCTACAATCCGCGTTTGATGAGGGGTTCGGCAAGGTGACAGCCCGAACCCTTTGTAGGGTTATGATGAGTTCTGTCATTTACTTACCATCAAGCTGGCGCGAGGCCTGATTGAAATACCGACCTATAAGAAACTTAGCAGTGTCTCTAAGCATACCGAACATCGTAACCTACCATCCGTAGCTAGAGCAGCTTTTTCCAGAGTCACCACTGCACACCCGGCAGATCCTGAAAATCCTGATATAAATTCCCTCCGCGCATCACACGCTGCGATGTATTCAGAGCTATGGCTATCTTCCGAAGGAACGACTAGAGAAGGGTTAGCCAAGGGTAATACGTGCAATAATGGCCACCAGGTGACTTACATACTGTAGATATCGACCTTGTTCTTCTTCATAAGGCCCCTCAACCCCGCCAAGCGCTCCGTAGTATTAATAGTCTCCATGTCTGTCTCTAAAGATGTCGTCAACACCCCAACTCTGCACCAAGAGTGCTACTTTGATTTGAAATCGCAGCGGACGGACGTACTGGCGAAGCTAGACGAATATCGAATGCGAATACTAAGAGACTGTGCAAGTGGCTGACAAGAGGTGCAAAAACGGATTCGACGCAAGTAACTGTTGAGGGGTCGGAAGTATCGCATCGGATTCCCAAGAAGGTAGGGAGGTAGGGAGGTAGGTAATGGTGGAACAGAAATGAGTGGTCAGAGAAGAAGATGGGGCAGATAACAGCGAGGCTCGGTGTAACGTGAAGGAAGGAAGGGTAGGTAACGTCAGATCTGCGTCAAGGAAGGTGATTAGGCAAATAAAATATTCTCTACGGTATAGTTTTGATTCATTGGATAGATTGATGCCTACGCTAAATGCCACCTACCATTTTTGCCTTGGACTCGAGTATTGACATTATTGCGAGGGAGGGAAGATCACTCACTTACTCACTCACCTACGAGTAGATAGATATTGGTGGGGTCAAGTTGTGAGCGTAGCATATAATGAATTATAATGAATTATCATGAATTATATAATTCATTATACAAGTGCTCGTAATATCGAACATATATACATGCCAGTAACACATACTAGTCGGTAAATTCTCTTATATACCGCAGTATAAAAACATCAAACAATTAAGATCCATCTCCTACCCATTGGAGAGATTTTGGTTATACCAGGTGGTAGTATCAGTGACTTCGTCATATCCACTTTGGCGAGGCTTTCCATATCAACCCTTCCTGTCTTAAATTTACCCTAAGGTTGGAATACTTGCTGTCCGAGTAAATTATGTGTGAGAAGGCTGCACCAAGAGATTCACAGGCCAGAAACAACGAACGAACCAACAAAATACAGCATCATCTATCCCCCTCCTCCCTCCTTCGAGCACTATAGAGAGCCATCGAGGATTCTATCAAATTCAGAAATCCCAATACCTTCGGGCTCCTGTCATGAATCTATCGAAATCAACCCTCCTGACTGGTGCTATTTTGCGGTTGTAGATCGCGTGTGCTTCTCTGCTTGCTTGCTTGCTTGCTTGCTTGGTAAGGAAACGATACCCGTTTAAGAAGATATGGAGACCGAAACACTCCCTTCGTCACTGGACGAGGTAGAAGCTGTAAGTGTTCCCCATCTCAGAATGTTACCAAGAAGTTGAGTTGGTTGGAGATGGTTGACCATTCACGCAACTAATTTTGTTTTCACTGCAAATCGCATACATATCACAAGAGGAGTCAACATATTTTTCACTCACCCGCACACTCTATTCTTTCCAATCACTCGAGTATATACATACCTAGGAAGCTTACTCATGCATTTTATAGCTCATCCAGCAGTTGTATAAGCCTGGTCCCCCAGAGAGCATCTCAAAGGTGCAAGAAACCCTTCAAAAGCTGCAGCGTTCTCCAGCTGGGTGGGACTTGGCCAATGGTTTACTGGGAAGAAGTTCGGAAAATGTCAAGTTCTTTGGAGCATTAACGTTCACTATCAAACTCAATACAGATTCGTAGGCTGGTCCTATCCCTATATCTGGATTTCTCTTAACGTCCGTGCTCTAGACAATCCCTAAAGGATGAGGAGGCACAAGTTGTGCTACAAAGGATCATTGGATGGCTCATCAAGTCTTTGAATTCTGGCTGTGGTCCACTTGTAGTCAGGAAGCTGTGTACAACTTTAGTCACTTACTTTCTACATTTCTCGGCTTCTTGGGCTCGTTGCGTTTCTCATCTCACATACTGCCTCTGTCTGGGCGAGGCTGTTCCTTACCATAAACTCGAAGATGCTCCTACCATGGCCGTTCTTGCTCAGAATCTACCAGATGACAAGAACTTAGCAATATTGTGGTTCTCTGCGACTTTGGTAGAAGAGGTTGGAAAGACGGATTCAAACTCAATGAAGCAGTGAGTATATATATGATGTCCTTATGGCCTGTCCAGTTGCTAATACACCCCAGGCATAAATTCCACGAGCATGTTGTCCAAAATGTAGATGATATTGTTACCATAATGACCAAGGGCATTGCCAACACAGGGGGTCCTATCAATAGTAAAGTTCGCCAGGAATCAATGAAATGTTTTCAGGTTAGTCTTAAATTCATATCTGTTACCGTTCAGGGCATTATGGTTGCACATATACCATAATGTGGGATCAAGGTGCCTATCATAAGTTTACCTTAGCCCTAAAGTGGCAGAGATAATTTGGGAAGTCCTTAGTTGGAGATATGCTGAAACGTCCCAAGGCCATCCCACAAATGGTGTTCAAACGCCTTGGAAGGTTAACGAGTTGTATGAAAGTATCCATACAACTTGATTTTTGGACAAGCCCAAAACGGCTCAATGGTGCCAAACAATATTTTTATCGAGAGAACCATTTGGCACACCCATCTCAGAGTTATCACTAACACGAACAGTCATGGGTTCTTTACTCACATCGTGCATTTCTCGATGCTGCCATTGTTCTCGACCCCTTAAGAACGCTGACGCAGCCTGCATTGATGTTGATCATCGATGATGATCTCTACGAAATCACTGTTGAGCTGTTTGCGGATGTACTAGCCAACTATTCATACTTCCTCACCGAAAATGACTTTACTATGCTGTACGATCTCTTCAGTAGCTCTTGGGCACAGGAGAGATATACAAAACTGATCCAGGGCGATTTTGACTTTGACTCCGTGCAGTTTGGTCAATTTCTACTGAGCTTTGGCGATGCTACCGTGCAGGATTTAGCCCAAAATATCACCACCGATCCTCGAAGTCAGCAGATACTCTCTGCCCTTGTAGGACTGCTCGCTACCGATGGTTACATTGTCAATGAAGATAAGATATTTGTTCCCGCGGTAGAATTTTGGGCTGTTTACCTGGAAACTGTACTTGACTTGTCATATAATGTGGATGCTTCGCCTCCCTGGCTACCAGCAGCTCGGTCAGTGCTGATGCAAGCAATTGAGAAGTGCTGGCATAAAATGCAATTCCCACCACAACACATATTCAGCTCATGGGATTCAAGTGAGCGTACTGGATTCAAAGACGCTCGGAGAGATGTGGGTGATTTAATACAGCAATCTTACATGCTACTTGGGTTACCACTAGTTTCTAGCTTCGTCGATCTGATCCTAAAATCGGCTGAGAAGGGAGATGCTTGGAGCGAACTTGAAGCCTCATTAACATGCTTGGCCGAATTTCAAGACTATATCAAGGAGGAGTCGGATGAGTATTTGGATAAGGTTTTTGGATCGCCACTCTTCTCTATGCTTACAAAGTCCGATTCCACTGTCCCATCACGCACTAGGCAGGCGTTTCTCATGGTAATCAATGGATATCCGGACTACTTTGAACGCCATGTACAGCATCTTCCAAGCGCTCTTAATCTTATGTTTAGCATGTTACATTCACCTACGTTGGCGAGAGTAACATCAAAGTCGATTGCCATGCTCTGTTCATCTTGTCGGAAATTACTTGTGCCTGAACTGAGTGCTTTCCTGCAGCAATACAGCGAAATCACTCGGGAAAACTCAGTGGAAAGCTACGCAAAAGAAGGTGTCATTGGTGCCATTGCGTCGATTATTGAAGCAATGCCAAATGATGAATTGAAGATCGCACCTCTCAGGCAATTATTGGACTTTGTGCGAAGGGATCACGAAAGAAGTCTTCATCTACTGAGCACACAGTTCACAAACTCGACCTCAGGTATACCTGTACCTGACAGTCAAGTGGCTGCCGATGAGGTTGCCCTCACTGCGCTACGGTGTCTCACCAGCATTGGAAAAGGTCTTCAAGTACCTGCTGATACTCCCGTTGATCTCAACACGGATGAAAATAGTTATTCATTCTGGAAGAATGGTAATGGCAGGGATATCCAGCTACAGGTGTTGAACATTCTCACGACAACTAGCGAAGCTTTCCCTGGTCATGGTGAAATCATTGAAGAGACCTCGCATGTTTTCCGCACTGGCCTGGTCGAAGAAGATGGCCCATTCGTCTTCCCCCCCGAAGATGTAGCCAAGTAAGTCTTTCTCTAGGTATATTATGTTTTTGCTTGGCTCTAACTTCTTGATTTCAGGTTCATCTTCAGATCAAATTATCAAACCCCGCGTGTTATCACGGTCATCAACACCGCCTGTTCACTTACCAACTCCTGTAATAAAGCATCAGTGGAGCATAACAATCAAGTTCTAAGTTCTTTATTGATATGGATCTCGAGGCTCTTGGAAGCTATAAATCACGGTATGTCCCAGTGTGGGAAATATAACAGACTCGCAATCAGCAGAAAAGAAAGGTTCTTACGCTAACAAACTACAGAGCCCAGCAATGATCCCGAGATTTCCCAACCAAGTATAGAATTTCTCAATCGCCTGACCTCCACCCCAAAAAATCTCAATATCCTCCTAAACCACGAGCCTAAGTCCTCTCTTGAACATATCTTCATGTTTACCCTTAAAGCCCTAACAGGCCGCGATCCATTGCCCAAACAAAGCGCCGCAGAATTCTGGGTAAGTAACCAATATAGCAAACACTATCCATTCCAGCCTCCCCTAATATCTGAAAAGCCCATAAGCTAACCGACGTTTAGTCCTCATTCGTCTCCCTCCCCATCAACAATCCAGATCCTCATGTTCAACAAGCCATCACCAACGCACTTCAACACCTCGGCCCGCTTCTCTCCCAAGCCCTCATCTACAATATCGGTGGTGCAGCTGCCCGAAGTGAACTCGATAAACTTTCTGATCCGCTACGAAAACTCGTTGTTAGTCAGGTGAGAGCGAAAAGTTGGTTAGAGGCTGCGTTGATGGATAGCAATTTTCCGAGTGATAAGGTTGACCAAAAAGAAAAAATAGTGTTTTTGACAAAGGTTATCAAGTGAGTTTTCTATCCGAATTTATTGTGCTGGGTATAGGGAATCTTGGACTAACCTTTATGAAGTCTTCGTGGTGCTAAAGCAACAAATGCAGTGGTTAGGGAATTCTGGTTAGCGTGCAGGGGATCAAATTTTGCATATGCTTCTTGAAGTAGGGCAGGTAGATTGCATATTCAGAATACAGATTCACGAATAAAATGAGCAGAGAGAGAGAAGAGAGTAATCAGTCTACAGTTGAGGTATTCATTTTTCCTTTCTCATGGCGAAAACCTGATACCATAAAATACACGATTGAAAACTTATCAATCAACTTCCAGATAGATAGATACAATCCTCTGTTCAAATACCATCTTACTTTTCCATGAAATTCTCTTCTCTATTTTCCGTCCTTTCTTCCATCGCGATTTCCGGTACAAGTCATGTAAATGCATTCAAAACTCGAGTCATCCTCAAGTGATGGTCTAAAAGCGCATAAAAGCAGCCATAGCAAAAGTCGTCCCAAATGAAACCTTGAACGCAACGTTGTCTTGGATGGCGGATCGTAGATTCACGTGTTTAACGTAACGTTGAATACGATCTGTAGGGATGAGATCGAGGCCGTGAGAGGATGCCCACTGGGAGAGGGAGAGGTGTTAGATTGGGGGTTGTGGCGCTAGCAAGGAAGAGGAGGGAGATGAGGGATGGGGGGGTGGAGGGACGGATAAATAGGGGATAGAGAAGACTTCTTACTTGTAAACCGACGACTAATAATCCGATTATCAATGCTAGTGAGCGTGAAAATGTACTGACTGCTAGACCGGCTCCTAGTCCTGTAGTTTTTGGATGGTGTTAGTATCGCTTCTTTGTATGAATTTCTCCCGTACTTCGTAATTATATCTGCCATCCATCCCCCTTCATCTCCATCCCCTCCTCCGCCCCCAAGGTAAAACCCCAGGAAAAGAAGGATAAACTCACCAATTATACTTCCGCTACTAATCTGCCTCACAGCCTTAGGATTCAACCCCCCGCCATTCTTTATCACCGGCACCTTGGCATCTTTTGAATAGGTGGAAAGAGGGGAGCTGAGGGAGTCTAGTCGGGAGGGGAAACGATGGGTGTGTAGGAGTGTGTAGGAGGTGTAGGTTGTGAGGCCGAGGGCGCCTGCTGATAGGGGGCGGAGGAGGAGACGGGACATTTGATCTAGGAGGGACAGAGGGGAGCGGGAAGGTGGATAATGAGGTGGGGGGTAGGGAACGGGGTGTGTGAATTGGAAATGGTGAGGTTATTGGGAACTTGGGATGGATGTTGATGGGAGTTTGTTGGTTGGCTGGTTTGTTTGAACGGTGAAGTGAAGGTGAAGGAAGTTACAGTAATGATTCTGATGGCAGAATCAGTGACGTCATGACCGTGATAAGAAACAGAGGGGCATTGCATTTGACTGATTAGTTGATTCCGTTCCATTCCATCCCATCTCTACGAGCTTAGGGTTTGAGATCAAGTTAAGGAAGGAATCAATGAATTAATACTGTCTGCATAAATTATATGTGAAGTACTCCGTAGATGCTTGATGTAACGATAAATATCAAGAAAAGAATGCTTATGTAATACGCCCTGAAGGGTTATACCGAGTGATCTAGACCGATTAGGCATCTCTTATTCGTATTCATCCTTCCAGCTCATCCTCATTCCCCATCCACACGTACCAAGATCGACTCGGCACATATGACTAATCTATCTGATTTTACATCTACTCGTATATCTACATCTGTATTTAGTGAGATACAGTGCATATATCTGCTACTAGCACAATATATATAATATCCCCATCTCGCAAACTGCTTCTCCTTCTCCTTCTCCGTCTTACCTCTTTAGCTACCTATTAGCCAACTAGCCTCTTCGCTTAACCTTATTGACCACCTCCTCCTCGCAAACTCCTTCCCCCGATCCCAACCGCTTCTACCCCATGATATCAAATACCCCTCATCGCCAATAACCCACCCACATCCCCAGACAGCTTTACATTTCATTCCTATCCTGCACGAATCATCTTCTCCCAATCGTATTATGTAATATATAATATATATATATTACTGAATATACGCTATAAATGATATACCGTCAATGCGTATTGTATATAACCTAATTCTCTACTCGAGTAAAGTATAATTATTAATTTGATCAAATAATCTGCTACCTACGTACAAATATTACTTACCTATTTATTACCTATTATCTTCTTTGTAATTTTGATTTCCTATATATAAGAAACCATCTACCCTCCAAGGATACTAGTATCTTCGTATTCAATCGACCTTTTACTTCATCTACAATCAATATCCTCATACCTATTCGATTGCTCCTTGTATTTGGATCCTTCACACACACACAGCTTTGAACCTCGCAAATGATAAACGATACAAACAAAATGTCCAACGAACTTCCTACTACCGCCACCAATGGTCATGGCCATGGCAATGTTGTCTCTTCTACCTTTACCGTCAAGGCGGGTCTTGCGCGGATGTTGAAGGGAGGTGTGATTATGGATGTGGTTAATGCTGAACAAGTATGCTCTTCTCTTGTTCTTCGTTTCCCTCTTCTTTCCTTTCCTTTCCTTTCCTTTCCTTTCCTTCTTTCTCTACGCAAAACGAGAATTGAAAATAACGAAACGCCACTAACAATTTTCCAAAGGCAAGAATCGCAGAAGAGGCAGG
>NGKF01000027.1:93484-153157 GCA_002162555.1 Monilinia aucupariae | reverse complement strand
CCCGCCGATATTCGAGCCCAAGGAGGGGTAGCCCGCATGTCGGATCCAAAGATGATTCGCGAAATCATGGAGACGGTTACGATACCCGTTATGGCCAAGGCAAGAATTGGCCATTTCGTCGAATGTCAAGTGAGTTCCCCACCTTAACTTTTTCCTTCCTTTCCCTCCTTCCCCTCCGCAATCCCATCAACCCGAATCCTACTTGATACTAACAACATCCCTCCCCTGCAGATCCTTCAAGCAATTGGCGTAGATTACATCGACGAATCCGAAGTTCTCACTCCCGCCGACGCCCTCCACCACGTGGAAAAACACCCCTTCACCATCCCCTTCGTCTGCGGCTGCCGCAATCTCGGCGAAGCCCTCCGTCGCATCTCCGAGGGCGCAGCCATGATCCGCACCAAAGGAGAAGCCGGTACCGGCGACGTAATCGAAGCCGTCCGTCACCAACGCCAAGTAACATCCGAGATCCGCGCCGCCTCACTCATGTCGGATGAGGAATTGCGCATCCTCGCCAAAGATATCCAGGCCCCCTTTGAACTCCTCAAGGAAACGGCGAAACTTGGACGCCTCCCCGTCGTCAATTTTGCCGCCGGAGGTATTGCGACACCGGCTGATGCGGCCTTGATGATGCAGTTGGGATGTGACGGAGTGTTTGTTGGAAGTGGAATTTTCAAGAGTGGAGATGCGGCAAAGAGGGCTCGGGCGATTGTACAAGCGACCACGCACTTTAATGATGCGAAGATTTTGGCCGAGGTCAGTGAGGATTTGGGAGAGGCGATGGTGGGGTTGAATTGTGGGACTATGGATCCCAAGGAGAAGATGCAGGGGAGGGGATGGTAGATGAGGATTTATGAGGATGGGGGAAGGATAGGAAATGGTAGAAATGAATGAATGATGGGTAGTTCAAATGAATAAATGAAACGGGAAGGAGGGTGGTTGCGTGTTTACAATAGGTTCCATGGTCAGATAGGGAAAAGATAGATAGATTTATTCGGCATGGCATCACAATAAATGGCACGGTATGCATAGAGGGAGGGGGAAAAAGGTTGTATGCATACTCAAGGGATTCTCAACTCATCTCAAAAATCTAATATTCAAAAGGCTCTACAGTGAAAAATAGCCAGCATAACTTTTCAATGTCCCTATGGTGTCTATTTTCTAACTTCATGGTATTCCTAATTCCTTAACGCCATTATGGTGGATAATTCCCTTCCCTTCCGTACCATCCTTAATCCCAAAATATCCTAATTTTGATCCCAAGAGCTCAAATTCTTCAATTCACAACCTTCACCTGACCTCTTTACCAATTTTCCGATAACGAAGACCTTCTCATCGGACTCCTCCAGTTCTCTGATAACCTGTTCCACATTCTCCTCGCTAACCACAGCCACCATTCCAATACCAGTATTGAATGTTCTAGCCATCTCGCTAGCTGTAACATTACCTGCGCTCTTCAACCATTTGAATACAGCGGGCAACTGCCAAGTAGCGACGTCAATCTCAGCAGCCAAGTGAGACGGCAACATTCTAGGAACGTTCTCAGTCAAACCACCACCGGTGATATGGGCCAAGCCTTTGAGCAGGTGCTTCTTGGTGACTTTCAGTAAAGAGCGGACGTAGATGCGAGTGGGTGTTAAGAGACTTAGACCAGCTGTTGTTGAAGGATCCCATGGAGCGGTAGCTGTGTAAGCGAGCTTCTCTCTCTCGAGAATCCTTCGCACGAGTGAGAAGCCGTTGGAGTGGACACCCGCAGATGCCAAACCAATAAGGATATCACCTTCTGCCATAATCTCTGTTTTGGGTAATCTGTATTCTTGACTCATAACTCCGATGGCGGCACCTGCAGCATCATAATCGTCCTCTTGATACATACCTGGCATCTCAGCGGTTTCCCCACCAACAAGTGCACAGTTGGCGTCTTTACATCCCTTGGCAACACCCTCTACGAAAGCTGCTGCGTTCTCAAGCTTCAATTTACTGCAGCCAAGATAGTCGAGGAACATAAGTGGCTCAGCACCTTGAACGACCAAATCGTTGACATTCATGCCGACCAAATCAATGCCGACAGTGTCATGTTTGCCCATAGATTGCGCAATCATGAGTTTAGTGCCAACCCCATCGATAGCACCTACCAAAATTGGAGCACCCGGATAGCCAGCAATGTGCTGGTCAACTTCCCCACCGAAACCACCAATCTCAGCATCAGCTCCTGGTCGTCGGGTAGAACCAACTGCTTTCTTGATGCGCTCGACAAACTCATTGCCAGCATCGATACTGACACCTGCGGATGCGTATGTGAGTGCTTCCTTGGTGGCAGGTCTAGATCTGAATGCCCGATGAGCAATGTCCTTGCGATAAAACATTTTATCAAATCTGATGGAATTGACTGCAGTATAAGCATCCTTTACAGCCTGCTCTAGACTTTCCGCAACTGCTTGTGCTGCAATGACACGGCCACCGGATGTTTGTAATTGCCCATCCTTTATGACCGTACCAGCATGGAATATATTGGCACCGGCTGGAGGTGTGTCGACCTCCATAGGTGTGCCTTTGGCGTAAGAACCTGGGTATCCCCCAGCAGCTACCACAACGGTTGCACTGAATTTTGGATCAACTTTTACTTCCACGGCATCGAGGCATCCTTCAGTACATGCGAGCATGATGTTTGCAAGATCCGTGTCTTTACTCAACAATGGTAACAAAGTTTGCGTTTCTGGATCTCCGAAACGAACGTTGTACTCTAAGGTTTTTGGTCCGTTCTTAGTTATCATCAATCCAGTAAAAAGAGTTCCAATGAAAGGTGTGCGCTCCTTTCTCATGCCTCGGAGCGTGGGCTCCAATACAGTCTTTTCAATTTCCTCAATCAATTCTTTGGTAGCGATATTGGTAGGCGCATAGCAGCCCATGCCTCCAGTATTTGGGCCCTGATCGCCATCGAAGATTCTCTTATGATCTTGAGCAGGAGGTAGAGAAATCATATGAGTGCCATCGCAGAAAGTGAGGATACTGAGCTCATCACCCTCCAAAAACTCCTCAATGACCACCTCGTCTCCAGCGTCTCCAAACTCTCTATCAAGCATGATATCCTTTAACGCTTGGTGAGCTTCTTCCTTCGAAGTTGGAATAATAACACCCTTTCCAGCTGCTAATCCACTGGCCTTGATGACAACATCATGACTTATGCTATCAATGTATTTTCGCGCATCTTCGTAATTTGTAAAGTTTTCGTAGGCTGCAGTTGGAATATTGTATTTCTTCATGAAGTCTTTCGAAAATGCCTTACTTCCTTCCAAACGAGCAGCAAGCTTCGAGGGGCCATAGCAAGGAATGTTTACCGCACGGAAATAATCTGCAATTCCATCAACGAGGGGCGCTTCTGGTCCTGGCACGACCTTTAAAAAAGAAGGAAGTCAGTAATTGCTTATTCGGGAGGCTGTCAGGAGACATTCAAACATCCAAACAGGCTTGAACGTCCAAATAGCGCTGGGCAATCTTATAGAATTGGACAGGAAACCCACCAAATTAACATTATTCTTCCGGGCCAATGCAACGAGTCCGGGATAATCATCTGCCTTGACGCTGGAATCATTTGAAACCTTGGACAAATTTGCGGTCCCACCATTTCCTGGGACTACGAGTATAGACTCCACGAGGGGAGATTGGCTGAGCTTCCAGGCCAAAGTATGTTCCCGACCACCATTTCCAACAAGGAGGATTCGAATGGGCTCCATCGTGTGAGAAATTGAAAAGAAAATATTGGGTTGGCAGATAGAAAAGGCTGGAGGACTGGGAAGAAACTTCAAAGATTGAATGATAAGGATGTACGAGCAATCATTTTGTGCCCGCTAGTGCCACCGCCTGGCAAAATTCTCTGACCCCGCCAATATACCCCTACTACAAAGTAGACTTTCACCCACGTTGGACCTTACCCCTCCATGGTTTAGGTGGTTGATCGACATTCAAGGAAATCATCTGGGATATACCGGATACGGTATATATATATGGCAACTATGAGTAATGAATATACAGAGTAGAGAAGTCAGTTAAATACACTCATGTAACATTAAGTTTATGTAGAAAAATCCATCTACAGCAAGTATCGAGTACTCATACGGACAATCTGATATTACCGTATTACCTGATAGGTAAAAAATGTACGAAGTATATTCACTGCCCTCCAAAACACGATCTGATTTAAGGTTAAGCGAACAAATCAATGTCCATTCCCCTGCTCTTGGTATTACGAGGAATTGCTCGAGTATATACCCAATTTTTACAGAGTAGTCGTTGAACCAGCGATATCGGGCAAGGCTACGAGATACATGAAAAATAGTGGAGTTGATCGAATGATTCGATAGCACACTTGGTACTCATGCACATGTACTCGTACTTACTACTCGTATAAACACAAAGTCATTCTTCCAGTCTTGAACTTCTAGATACTGGATCGTCCATCAAAATGATTACCATAAGTCCGTCATTCCTTTCCTCCTCAGCTGAATACTCGTATATAAACCAATATCAAACTATTTGGATCATTCTATCATTTCATCCATGCTAAACATTCGAAACTAACACCCCAATAGAAGTTCCCTGTTCCTCCGCGAATATTGGCCCCGGGTTCGATGTTATAGGTCTCGCCCTCTCAATATGGCTTGAGTTGCGGGTCGAAGTTACACNCCATCCGTTACATCTCAAGCCCCTCTAAATTGCAAAATCACGTATGAAGGACAAGGGGCCGAAGAGGTTCCCTTGACTGCTGATAGCAATCTCATTACACGAACTGCATTATATGTTTTGCGATGTCATGGACAGAGAAGCTTTCCTTCCGAGACCTCGGTTCATATCATTAACCCCATTCCATTGGGACGAGGACTTGGATCATCTGGTGCTGCAGTAGTAGCTGGTGTTGCATTGGCCAATGAAGTCGGGAAGTTAAGGTTAACGAAGGCTAGAATGTTGGATTATTGTCTTATGATAGGTATGTCTCAGCTACCCGTCGAGCTCGACATGTCTAATGCTCCCTGTAGAACGACATCCAGACAATGTAGCCGCAGCATTATACGGAGGATTTGTAGGGACATACCTCAACGAATTAAGCGCCGAAGACACAGAACGCAAAGAAATTCCACTCAGTGAAGTTCTCCCTGAGCCTGCGGGAGGAGTAGATACTGGATCCAACCCCCCCGAGCCACCAATTGGAATTGGGCACTACATGAAATTCCCTTGGGCCTCTGAGATTAAAGCTATTGCAATCATTCCTCAATTCGAAGTTGCTACAGCAAAAGCTAGAAGTGTTTTACCATCTTCATATTCCAGATCAGATGTAGTATTCAACCTTCAAAGAATCGCTCTTCTGCCTTCAGCTCTGGGAAGATCACCACCTGATGCAGAGCAAATTTACCTCGCAATGCAAGACAAAGTGCATCAACCTTACAGAAAAGGTCTGATCCCAGGTCTGCCTGAGATTCTACAATCTGTTACCCCTAAATCTCACCCCGGTCTTTGTGGGATATGTTTATCAGGAGCTGGTCCAACTATTCTTGCGCTCGCAACAGAGAACTTCGATGCAATTGCAAACGTCATATTGGGTACATTTGCAAAGAACGATATAAAGTGCGATTGGAAATTGCTAGAACCCGCACAGGATGGTACAACAGTCACATACAGTTGAAAGGGGGATTCTTGAAGAATTTCTGGTCTTCCAAGGTAAGATCCTGTAGATATATGGAAATATGAGGACATCTCGAGACACAGATGTGTTACCTTGACTGAACAAGCCAAGTCTCATGTTAGAAAGGAGCAAGAATCCACGTCACCCAGCATAGAAAACTTATGCTTGTACATCCTACAATAAGTCCAATTCACTCCAGACTTGTACAAAGCCATGCAAACCAGATACGCCTCCCCTAAAATGAAATTGAATTCCCCATCCAAAAAAGGCCGATTTGAAATACGTCCCACGCGACTCGAAAGGTATACAGCATATGGCTATTCTAGCTCAACCTAGACCACCCCATGCACCTCGAATGCGCCTCGCGAGTTGTATGTCCTTCTGCATAATTGTAACTCTCTTTGCGTGAATAGCACACAAGTTTGTGTCCTCAAACAGATGAACGAGAAATGCTTCAGCCGACTCTTGAAGTGCTTGAATAGCCTGAGATTGCCAGCGCATACCCTCACCTTGAGGACGTACGGAGAGTGCGATTTCACGAACCTAAAGTCGCATCATATTAAACTCTGCCATCTGATTTAGAATTGGGTCTCAATACGTACCAAACGGGAGAAAGGGAGTTTGAGAAGTAAAAGATCAGTAGACTTCTGGAACCTGCGTATCTCCTTTAATGCTAAGGTACCAGGCTTATAACGTCGCTTCTTTCCTTGGGGAATTGGGTCGCCGGCTGTTTTATGTCGAGGAATGTCAGTAAATTGAGGTTACTCGGTATAGTATCTTTTGCTCAGTCCAAAATGCTTACGTGCCCCTCCTAATGTGCGCGCAAACCCACAACTACGATGACAAAATCCAGCTCACCTCTTACAACACTTTCCCTGGGGTTCTTTCCTACACCCCCCTTTCCTGCGACAGATTTTCCTGCTGGTCTAGCTTTCGCGGTTTCCGGACTACCTGATGCTGATTCTTCATCCGGCGACAAGCGCTGCTTTTTCCTCTGAACTTGAGGCATTGCGATTATGACAGCGATCTATAGCTTTTGCGATGTTCGGAGATATTTTCCTCTGCGGTAGTTTCGCGGATTGGAGACTTTTGAGAAATGGCCTGGTAGCTGGCTCGAAGACGCGATTTTGCGCGAATATGTGCGTTGTCGTTTACAGATAGGTAAGAAGGAGGACAATGATACAGTGACCCAATGAAAGTTGAGGAGATCAGATGAGTGGTCGTCGATATTGTATGATTGAAGAGAAGTCCCAGACGAACAAAAGGGTTGAAGTTGAGGACTCAAGATTGATGCAGAAGCCATAGCCATAGCCATAGCCATAGCAACCATATTTACAATTAAGAAGCTTTGACCAGCCTCCGAAAAAAATGTGGCTTTACAGGCAAGGCTGAAAATCACCAGCCTCGCCTTATCAGGAACATTGCCCGAAAGAGCCGCTGGACGTTCCATCAAAAGATTAAATAAGATTAAGGATCGCAAGAACAGGACAACTTGCTCAAACAAACGTCGTGACCTATAAATAAACTACCTCCAAGAAATTTATTACTAAACCAAGTTATCTAGCCAACCTCAAATCAGAAAACCAAACCTCCTCAACCTATTTACTTTCAGCCTACAAACACTCAGAAACTCGATTGTGTAACCCATCCTCGTTTGGGTAACTTTCAAGGCCGAGCCTGATCCAAATTATCCCCATACATCTAATTATGGATCAAATGATGGGAAATGGAGATGGGGCGTTAGGAGGTCAAGCTGGATTTCCGCTAGAGACTTGGTTTTGGGAAATGCCTGTCTGTACCAGGTGGTGGACGACGGCCACGGTGATTACAAGCGCGTTGGTCCAATGTCAAATTGTCACTCCGTTTCAACTGTTCTATAGCTTCAGAGCGGTTTTTGTTAAGTCGCAGGTAAGTCTTCCTTTTCCTGTATCCGCATGCGCAATCGTTTTTTGGGGAGTTTGACTGATCCTCAACAATAGTACTGGCGCCTGATAACAACTTTTATATACTTTGGCCCTCTGTCCCTGGACCTCGTTTTTCATGTCTTCTTTCTAACCAGATACTCACGGCTCCTCGAAGAGTCATCCGGTCGATCGCCAGCGCATTTCTCATGGCTGCTACTATATGCGACAACATGCCTCATCTGTATAAACCCTCTAGTCTCAATGCCATTTTTGGGACACCCGTTGTCTTCAACTTTGGTATATATCTGGTCCAGAAGAAACCCCGATACACAATTAAGTTTCCTCGGATTGCTAGTTTTCACAGCTCCTTATTTACCATGGGTTTTGATGGGATTCAGTCTAGTATTGCATGGAACGGTGCCAAAAGATGAAATGATGGGAGTTGTTATTGGTCATATCTGGTATTTCTTCTCGGACGTCTATCCACCTCTACACAATGGACACCGTCCCTTTGATCCTCCAATGTTCTGGAGAAGATTGTTTGAGAGACAGCCAAGAGAAGAAACTGCCGACGCAATTAACAACGATATTGCGATGGCTGCAGCACCAGCACCGGAAGTAAGATAAAATATCAAAGGACAACGGGACAAGACTGCATGAGATGGCGTTTGGAATTTAAGATGAAACTGGGAGCGAACAGCAATGTTCGCTGATATATTGTTTCAATACGCCTGGATAGGCTTGGTAGAAGGCCTTTTAGCGAATATTTGCTTTAGTCGTATTGTTATATTCATGCGCTGAGGCTTTGTGATAGTTTGATCGCATCGCAGTCGCAAGCAATAGCAGAATAGCAGTTATACTGTACCATGTTATCATTATTACTATTATTCATGAGTTGAACGTTATCATGAGATGCTTTCCACATCCGAATCTGCTTTAACCACATTGGTTTCATCCACCATGGTAGACTGATCTGCCTTCTTCTTGGCGGCCGGTTCAGTATCCTCCACATCCTCTTCCTCTTCCCCGTCCTCTTCATTATCAAGCCCAGGGTCTGCGGGGTGATGTAAATGCTGCCAGTCCTCAAATTCTTCTATGATTGACCGTAGACGATCTCGGATACTCTCTATAGCGTAACTACCTAAAAGTAATCGTAAAGGCGGGTATGAACAATGGGCCAACTGCCAAACCAATTCTGCGCATTTAATCGCACTCGTGGGCTGTTTATCTCCAAGCCATTCGACTGTTCTCTTCGCATGCAGCGCTGGCGAAGATGGATCAGAATATGGCTCACTAGAGGGCTTGATTAAAAAGTGCCCCCAAGTAGGCAGCGGACGAGAAGCCCAGTCCGGTTCATCTCTCCTGACCAAGCCCGGCTCTACCAATGTAGCTTTTATATTAAAAGCATCGATCTCATAAAGCATCGCTTCGATCATCCCCTCCACCGCATATTTGGTCGCACAGTATGGTCCCAGGCCCGGCACACCCAATGCGCCCGAAGTACTACTGAAAATCAAATATCTCCCCGCTCGTTGTTCACGGAAGTATGGCAGACTCAATTGTATAATATGTACCGTGCCCATGAAATTGGTCTCAAATTGATTGCGTATCTCGTGCTCATCCTGATCTTCGCATGCGCCAATGACGCCATATCCAGAGCAATTGGCTACGACATCGATGCGTTTGAATTTTTCCAGAGCCCGATCAAACACTGTGGAAATGGATTCTCGTACACGCACGTCGCAAAGGGTGTTGAAGCAATTTGGATGTGGAAATTTCTCCTGTATCGATTCAACCGTGTCTTCGTTGATACGACCCACGGCGACAACCTTGTCTCTTTTGCTAAGGCAAGCTCTCGTTAGACTCTGTCCCATATGTCCAGTGGCTCCAAATATCTAAATGATAAGTTGGTAAGTTGATAGTTATGGAATGACTTTGGCCGGATGGATGATATGTCCAAGGGCGTATTGGAGTACACTCACTACCCAAACCTTTGATCCAGTCGGATTGTTGGGTCCCGGCGGCTCACAGCTCACAGGGAGCTGCAGTTTGACCTTTTTGTTGCCGTCAGTATTGGTAGTGTTGATTTCGACACATTTGGTGGATTCGGGAGTCAAGCTGTCGCAGGGAGGCACATATCTGGATGACGTCTGTGGTATCAGCAGAGTGTCCCGTTCGAAGTCGAGAGCATCGGTGGAAGCACCTTCCTCCGCCATCTCATAAAACCAATGTAAATATAAATATTGTATCTTTTACCAACATTCGAATTGTCTCCTAGGCTCGAATTGTGAAAGGTCTGTGTTCGCAAATCAACATGGGCTGGGGAAGCTAGCGGTCGATGGATAGGCCAATAGCGGGGCGAACCACCCACGTGATTGTCTCCAAAAGCTTTTGTTGCACGTCTAAAAAGTAGAGATGATATTAAGGTTGTTACAGATATGGATGGGGTGGGGTGGTGAGGGGAGCTCTCTCTGAGCGATTCTTGTAGGTTCTATGCGATGGATGATCCGAAAGAGTGCTACCTCACAATTACATACTCCTCATGCTCTTGTCGCTCTCAAAAATATCTATTATTGTCTTATCTCCCTCCCCTTATGTCATCCATTCATTCCTTCATTGATACCGCACACACAAGCACAATATGACGAACCTCGGCATCTTTTTACAAGATACCTTGATAGTAAGTAGTAGTAGGTGATGATGAAGGCTGTCGGTAGTGAAAGCTGGCGATGAGATGAGATGAGATGGGGATAGTTACTCGTAGAAGGATCTGGTGGATGTTAATCATGGAGTGAATTCAAACCATGGGTGCATGCTGGGGACTTTCTGACTTGTCCATTTATCAAATTTTACCTTAGCATAATCATCAATCATAAATCGGATACAAGTTTTCTAAAAGATCACCAAGATACATTCTTGCTATCATCTGCCATCGTATAACTTCAGCCCCAGTTTGCTGTGCTTCATTCCTTTATTATCGTCATTTCACTTCCATCGTCTAGCAGTGCTCATCCACCCCTCCACTTTCACCTCTCCCCTCTTTACTGGCCTGCAATTGCAGGAACAGTCTGCAGATATTCCTTGCGGTATGGATTGATATCGACTTCCGGTCCACGATTAAGAGGTGTCCACTTGGGTTCCTCCTTGAACAATCTCATGGCTTGTATATACTATTTCCCAGTCAGTATTGGCACATGAGAAGAGGAAGACCTCATATTCGAATACTTACATTCTTGTCATCGGTGGTGAAACGATGGTAGATACCAGCTGGGAGAATCTATCCACTCAAGTCAGTCGAGGTCTATGGTTTCTGTATGGCGTGATAACTCACGATCAAATCGTCCTTCTCCAACCTAATACGAACCCACTCATCGCCCTCACTTCTAACATCGAAGAATCCCGCCCCGTCTCTGATGTATCTAATCTCCTCGTCCTCATGCAAGTGTTCGTTGAAGAACATCTTTACTTTCTCTTCGTAGACCTCACCCATCTTCTCTGGTGAAACGGTGATTACATCGCGATTCTTGTAGCTTCTCGCAGAGGCGAGCTTATCGACATCGCTTTCATCTGCGAAGTTATAGTAGAGAACTCCGAGCTCTTTCAAGTATTCAGGGTCAACATCGCGACCAGAGTCATGAGGTTCGCGTTGGTCGCCCTGTGGCAAAACATTTGTTAGTATGGGGGGTATATGGAGGGGTAATGCGGTGGAGGGGTTCTCTTACCTCCTTGTTATCAAACCAGTAAGCTCTCATTTCGATTTGTTGCTGCGTAACTCTTGAATTTGGCGTGAATATTGATATGCTTCAAATATTGAAATGAAAGTAAGGTATGAGGTATGAGGTGAGATAAAATAATCAAGTTGTCTCTTTTGTCTTTTTGTTGTCTGTTGGTTTGGATAACAAGAAAAAGTAACCTTATCAACAACGACGCCGAAAGAGGCCTGGCCTGACTCAAATATAGGAGTCTCTAGGTTGACGCCATCCATTCACAAACGATTAATCAACTCACATTGCTGTATTCGGTAGTACACCAACAGCAACAGCACAATCCTATGAAAATACGATGCAGCAGAACGCACATTGCAGCACATTTTAGCGTCGTTTTCTGTATTACCTCTTGATTTCGATTCGAAATAGCTAACTTCGATGTCAAATATGAAATTATACTAATTAGTACTACCGTACACTAATGTCGTATATTTCCCTTTTCTCTTTCAGATTTGAGGTCATATTAGCTGCACTACTCGAGTAATTTCAAATTCGTTTCTTTTCCTTTTGAATATTTTTTGCCTCCCTCTTCTCCCCCTCTCTTCCCTACTCTTTCAAATTTGAAGCTATTCAGAGATTTGAATCAATATTATTATGCAAATAAAGGGGTTAAGCGAATAGAAGAAGGAAAAATACATATCTATGAAATCTAGGATTTAGCGCTGAAAAGCAGCAAGGCGGTGGTGCATGGGCACTTCCAAAGGTGGCTCGCTGGCGATGAATGTATTTGAAATAATAACCTTAAAAGATGATCGTTCAGGTTTACTATCAGTATCTACGAGTAGACTTCGTTCTCATCGCAATCAAGAGTTGCTTCACAAATCTTTCTAGCCGACTCGAATACAAATAAGCCACTGTCATTGCCTTTCCAATTCCATCACACGCAAGTTCGACTATAAAGTATTGGCCAGAGTCAATGATGGTTATTGATTATGTTGCAAAATAGCCATGGAGAAAGTTCTTCTTAATTAGCCTTTGATTAGGCAGAAAGCGATCTCGAACAGGTATACAGAACCTTACACTGGAGTATAAATCCACGGGAAAGAAGTCAATTCCCCCTGTCCGAAAGGTAGCAAAGATGCATGTCGGCAGGAGTCGAGTGGACATTGAAGCTCTATATCTACAGAGTAATGATGTTAACTTTCCACTAACAGTTTCCAAAGAAAATTCACTATTCGTCAAGTGAAATGTCAACATTAGATGAGGAGACATTTTTGATATTCTAGCAAATTTTTAGCATTCTCAAGAGGATAGCTCTCAAATATCTTGGCAAATTTTGAATCATGAGAATATTACCAACACACTGGTAAAAGCCTCGATAGTTGCCCTTAATGAAAGGATTATTGCTCACGCATAGAGAAGAGGCGAAGCGAGATCTTTAATGAGTAGAGGCAGTATCACAGCGTAAAGAGACCATGGTAATTGAGCCTGCTGATAGTGGAAACTCGATATTGCTAAAGTAGGGAACATTCAAATTGCCCCTTGATTATGCTCGCTTAAGTTGTTTCATTGGCTATCATAAAACTACGCTTCTTCAAGCGGTGCTCGAAGGCAAGAGTAGCATCAAAAATTTAATCATTCGTATATCAATTTGGAGTAATGCGATGCGCCTCCCCAGCATTCGTTTGACCATATATAGAGTAACTGAAGTTTGGTATTCAATATCGTATTAGATAGGATAATGTAATCTCTTCATCTTCAAGATACGTAATACCACATAGCGAATCTAGTTTGGATACTCACGATAGGATAGGATAGCTTTATATCTGAGTATCAATTTCATATCTGAATGTAGCTCGTCCGAGTCTTCTCGATTGTCGTTTTGTTCGCTCGCGTTAAAACCGAGATATGCGGAAGACTTTTCAATTATATTTGATGGGAAAAATCACTGTACGCATATCCTGGAGCTGAATGGAGCTGAATGGAGATACCAGGATCGAAGGATTGAAGATTCAAATGTACAGGCGGGATGGAAAAAGTGGTTAAGGTCAAGACTAAGTAAAGTAAGTACTATGGAATTAAAAATCCAACTTCAAATCTTGAAGTGTTAGAAATCTCAATCCTGAAAGAAAATTTTGAAGACCGGTGAAGATGAAGTGATATGAGCTATGTCGTAAAACCAGTATGAGACAATTGAAAGTAGATCTATTTGATCTTCAGGTTTTAGACGTTAGTAGGCTGGACTAGGTTGGGTATAAAATTATCGATATGTCGAATGTTACTAGGTGTTCATAAGATATGCATTCGGAGCCCTTCATTAGCTCTTTGATATATGGTTCGTCGGAATCTTGAATCTTTCAATTTCGATCATTTCAAACCTAAACAAGCACCCGACCAGCATTTGTTTTATCATAGTTCGGCCTGTAAGGAATGTTGGATGATGAATCTCTAACATTCAACTGAAATAGGGTAACCCGGAAACTATTCGTTCATCGCTTGGTTCCAGTCCTTCTCAAAAGAGGGAAACGTTCTCGTCCTATTATGCCAAATTGATATCAATAATAGTCACAAGGATAAGTATGAAAAGAACAAATCTCTTGACTTACCGAACGACTACCTTTTACGTTCTAGTTTTCTTTAAAATCTTAAAGGCCCTGGTTCGGTGGTATCATCTGTCTTGCGATGAGTGATGCAAAGATGACTTTTACACTACTACCGACTACGCTGATTGTTACGTGGGTAATGATATCGCGCAGAAAAATGTTCATTTTGTGGTATCTTTCTAAGATACGTAAAGCAACCATAGTAGTAATACACAAATAATTACACGTCAAGAAGTTTCCGCCAGAATCCCTCGCGTTGACGCCATGTTCCCCCTAAATTGCAAGAGGATATTCTTTTACCAATGCCTGATAACAGTTTATGACTATTCCCTCCCGAACGCCATTCATAGCCTAGGTATCCTTGCTCACCAGTTCAAATAACCTGACCTCACAAATTCACACCCCATTTAGCTAGTATACAGGCCGCTCTATTCATCTTCACCATCGGCATCCACGTCACCAGTCCGTTGATCAGCGTTAGCATCAAGATCCGGATCTGCGTCGGCGTCGGCATTCGCATCCACATTACCATCCTCTGCTTCTACCCCCTCAGCCGGCGCATCAGCCATTTCTTGATCGCCTTCCGCATCAACAAAAGGACCTTTGCCTTTTCCTATACCCGACCCCTTGCCTTTGCCTTTACCCAGGAGAATAGGCTTGCCAAGTCCGGCACCTTTGCGGGACGAATCTCTATCTCTCCTCGATCTCGGCGCAGGAGTGTCGTAAATTGCTGATTCTTCCTGGTCACTCTTTTCCTCTTCAATTTCTTCCTCCTCATCGCCAAGTAGTACCTCGTTTCCTAATTTGCTTCGCTGTTTTAATAACCTAGGTGGTAAGCCCGGGCCACTCTCCGCGTTCCCAAAATCGCTTTTCTTAGTCCCCTTAGGCCATCTACCAGGTCCACGTCCTGTACCCCCACTCTTCCTACGTGCTGCAGCTCGTGGTTTTGATGCAGGTGTAGATGTAGATGTAGTAGACGCACGACGAATGGGTACTCCTACTGCCCGTCGAGATTTAGGACGAGCGGATGAGGAGGCCGATGGTCTTGCGCGTGGAGAGGGTCGTACTAAAGTTGGGCGTGAGATAGTTCGACCTCGAGCACCCGGTAAGGGAGGGAATACCACAAATCGGACGGCAGGGATCGAAGAGGCAAGATCGTAGTATGACTTTTTGGTAATGCCATTGAGCTTTTGCGACATCGCTGACTTCCCAACACTGCTTTCTGAACTTGCAACTCTAATAACCTCACTAGCCTCAGTGGTCATCTTACCTAACGAGGCTGTCATGTCTTCCGCATCACCATTCATCAGACCGTTCAAAGAAGCGCCTTGAACGCTTGTATTGGATGTACCTTCAACGCTAGGTACTTCGTCTTCATCCTCTTCGCGTGGTGCAACAGTGTTGAGTGGCGGTGCATGGTCATAAGCAGAAGCATTGCCCCTACCCATGACGAATGGCGTCCAGACCAAGCCTTTGGGATTGAGCTTGGCATATCCTTTAGCTTCATGCTGACGAATGACTTCTTTGTAGTAATCGGGCTGCAACTTCATAGCATAAGTGCCGGTCATGGGATCGCGGATGAGGGTGCCCATGGCATCAAGGCCTGAGATTACATCATCCGGCGTCAACCCCATCTCGTCGGAGATGGATTTGACGCTTGGGATGCGTCCAGAGGGCTCAAATCTTTGTAAGAAATAGCATAGGACGAGTCGCCAATAATTACGGTAGGAGACCAGGCCCATGTCCGAGAGTGGCTTCTCCGGAGAGCCAGTCTTCTTCTCGACGCGTGTGAGGAGATACGAAAAGTCGATGAGCAAGTGGCCATAACCTTTCCGTTGATGAATAGGAAGCACGAGGATGCACGAAACATTATTAAGACTACTGGGTCGCTTCTCCTTCGAAAAATAACCTACAAAATGACAGCCCAGTTCATCGTATTCCGTCATGACGTAAAAGAGAAAGGGTTCAACGTCGTAATACAGAGTTTTCGATCCGAGAAAGAGCTTTGCCAAAAGGCAAAGATTTTGACAGTAAAGTGGATTCTTGCGTCCATCCACTTCAAAGATCATGATCTTCCCATCTCGATATATTTCGTCTCCAGGTGGATGCTTCCATGGGCATTTGGTTTTGTGTCTCCAAGCAACAATATCGGACTCCATGTACTTTAAACAAAATTCACAGATGAACAGTGCCTTATTTCGACTATATTCTTCTGGATACGGAGCAGCATACCAGATATCGATCTGATATGCCCCAAAATCAATATATTCGATTTGACTTGCTGGACCAGAGACCTTGCGTGCTTTTCTCAATCCTGCTTTAGCAGCAGCCTCAGCAGCAGCCGCTGCTCTGGCTTTCCAATCCTCTTCAGCCTTTTGGCGAGCTTCTTCAAACTGACGTCGATGTTCTGCTCTTGGGAGTGTTAGGGATGTATCAGCATCAGCTTCGGAGAGAATGCCGCCGTAGGGTTTAGATTTTAGCTCCTCCAACTCTTTATCGTGGATGGAAGGGTAAAAGGGTTGTGAGTAACTCGAAGGGACAAGGGCGGTGGAAGTGGCTGCGGACCGAGCTCTTGAAACACCGCGGCCGCCACGTTTCTTCTTCGGCCTTGGGGGCAACGACAGAATATGTCTCAATTCCGTTGGATCAATGCGAAAGCAAATTTTAAGAGTACCAGTTGATTTCTCGACGATATTGACAGGCGGATTTGAAGAAATTTTTGGGCGTAGAGATCTTGAAGCACGTGGGCTCGTAGAATCATTCGCCCTCTTCTTATTTCTCTTACCGTTAGTCAATGACGAGTTGTCATCGTGATCGACTCCAACTTCATCATGTGGTTCTCCAAATGATGGTTTGGAGTTATCGGAAAGGGTATCCCGATCCCGGGTCCTTTTTCTCAAAACCAATCCTTCTTCAACATCCACCGAGGAGGTCTTTCTTTTGCGAAGCAAACGCGAGCCATCCATAGGGTCTTCTGGAGTTATTAGTTGCTCGAAGACCGAATGTGAATCTGATTTGGTCGTACCACGTTTTGGCGGTAACAAATCTCCTGGAACCCTGTCCCTCGAAATCCTCTTTTCGGTCGCTTCAACGTGCACTTCTTCATTACCTACTTCTTCTTCATTCTGATTTTCCTCCTCCTCCCCTTCTACTTCTGGGCCTTCAACCATATCTATATCCGCACCTGGACTACCAGGCACGAGCCGATTCTCGTGACATCCCGGACAATACCATTTTTCAGCCTCTGCAGCACTATTAGCTGCATAACTCAATTCCGCAATGCGAAACAGCACATACCTTCGTCTGATTTGAGTGCATTCGAGTTTCGGGCGCATTGCCGATGCGCTACAGCCTCGTCAGCCTTACCGATCATAAATACTGGGTCAACATACCATTGTCTCCACACATCTCACATGCCAAATAAAGTTCGAATTCTTCACTTGGGTCGTTCTCCTCATCTTGCTGGCAAAATCTAGAAAACTGTTAGTGATGTACGAATGGTAAGTAAGAAAAAGGGAAACATGCATGCAGCGATTCGGATTTATGTGCTCTTCCTCTTCCTCTTCCTCTTCTCCTTCTTCCCCAGTAGATTGCCATCGAGTTTCTTCCTCAACATCACTAGAACCCTTGGATTCTTCATCATCTTCAATTTCTGCAGAGCTGTCACTGTCAGAGCCACTGTCTGCATCTTCATCTTCATCTTCTAAACCAGGCTGTATTTTGACAGCACCAACTCCCTCGGCATCATCGTCATCCTCATCTCCTTCTCCACCCAGTCCTACATTTACTTCGACCTCGTTTTCCTCTATGTGTTCTAGTTGGTCAAGCATTTCATCGTCCTCCACTCTGTCCACATCTTCGTCTGTAGCCATTTCTTCGCCTTCCGGTCCCTGCGTGTCATCCTCCATGTCACTGTGATCTCCCATCAGCCCATTTTGTAATTGAATATTGGCAGCATATGCATTCGCATCCTCGTTAACTATGTCGGTGGTCATTCCATCATCCTCCTCGAACTCGGCGTCGTCTTCAGAAGTAGTCAAGCTGCGTGGAGGTTCCTCATCCATGAACACCGCTGCTGCTGCTGCCGCTGCCGCTGCCGCCATCCTTTATGTGATACTTTTCATGCGAAATGTGGAGATACTGAAGCCAAGGATATATTTATCGAGGTCGAGAATATAGGAGAATGGGGCGAAGGCGGTTGAGCAGCTTTGGGGAATCGTTGCTTCTGCGCCCCGTCGGATGGTCAAGTAGAAAGTGAAATAGGATTCAGTTTTTGTGGCCGAATCGATTTATTAGATGTCAAAGGTCAAAGATTACCAACCAAATGGGCTTTAAGTAATGCGCATCTCGCGCAATAATTGCTGGATGAGTTGTTGTTAGGTAGATACCTAGTAGGCACTTGGCTCTGCAAGCCAAAGACGTGAACGCGATATTTTGAACCAAATTTATCGAAGAACAATTATGAGAACCTCAAATGTGTATGCGTATGGCTTTCCGACGCGTAGATCAAGCTTGATTCGAAATGATTGATATCGTATTATTGCTTCCTCGTTCATTAATACCCCAAAGTCTCAGAGCGGCGCCTGTCGTCAAGTATTAGTCATCATTTCACAGTTTGGCCCAACGTCGTCAATCAATTCTGAGGCTTTCAAAAGCCCAAATCAATTCAATTGAGAAGCCAACAACAAATACAAGGTGCGAAATAATCCGCAGGACTATGTTGAGATCAAGAAGCTAATGAAAAGTAATAGATAATTGTGAGATTCCACGATGGGTGTCCCTTTCGAAGCTCTCATTCCGTATGGAATCATGCTTACCGTTCGTACTTTTACCACCGTTGTGGTCCCTTCACTACAGGAACGATAATAATGAGTGCTGCGCAGATGTTCGGTATTACCGGTGCTGGGTTGTCTGGGGTTAGAGCTTTGCAAAATGGTGGAAAGAGGGCCAGACATTCAGTAGATGCTTGGGACAGAGTGAGTATTCCTTCGCCTCGGACTTATGTTGATCATGGAAGGCTAATCGTTCACACAGCAAAGTAATATCCACCCCCAAATTCCTAGGCTGCCCTGTATAGTACTGACTGCAATGTAGTGATGGATCGTGACAGGAGGTTGACCGGATTTCTTCGAGGACAAACCGATGATCCAAGTGCCCCCATCGGATTCGAATTGAACAACCCATGGAGGGTATGTTTTCCTTGGGCTTTATATATAGCATTCCTTTGAAGTATCCCGCCAGTACTGACATCAACCTCATAGCTCGAGAAACGATTCCTCTAGAAACTGTAGTTTCATCAATGTACATACCCATTCAAATCAAGCAAGAATAAGATTGACGATACTCATGTCCACGAAGAGTTGGTGGAGTTGTCCGATAGTGAGGGAGATTTTATTGACCCACTTACATGCTCAGTATAATCCCACATCTCTCGGTCTGGAAGTGCTGCGTGGTACCGGAGGTATTGTCTGGGTATGCATATTTTGACCCTATCATCTTCATTCCCCCTATATAGTCCTATCTCTCAACGATGGCCCCCTTTTTCCCAACTTCAAAATCATATTAAGCCCTGCATTGTTCTCTATCTCAGTGATATGAATACTACGCCCTCCTCAAACAGGTTTTCATCCTGATATAGTATCTTACTAATACCCGTGTTATATGGGGTTGTTTACATGATCCCTCCCCAGGACCAATGTATAGTCTACGGACCGGTAATGTCTTGTGTGTTTACCCCCTTGATGTATCTTTTTGTTGCATCTCATGTCTTTATAATGTCGATGTAGAATTGTGTGCGGATCGGTTTAGTGATAATTCTTTTATCCATGTTGCATAAACCACTTTCGAATATCCATACATCAGTTTCGCATGTTCAACTGGATTTTATAGGTACACAACCTCAGTAGGCAATGGCCAAATCAATCTGCATAGGCTGATTGAACCGCATTCCACGGCGCCGTATATCTCAGAGCATGGTGTGGCGGATCCGTAGAATAATAGTCCCTTTCAATGTATTTACGAGTACTTCTTTAGATGAGAGCTTTACCAATTTCAACGGCAGTGGAGAAGGTGGCCAGAATTAAAATCTCCAGTCACGAATGAGATGTCACTTTAATCTTATGTGAGCGAATCTTGTAAACTTGTAATAATCTCATTTGTCGTAATATCTCATCAATTGATGGAACTGCTTTACTCGTATCAGAACTACCTCATCCGAATGAAACGTCCACCAGATGGTTGATGGGATCAAATGTTGATGATAAACGATCGAAGATATCAGTATAAATTATGCTTTTTCTGCTAATAAAAAGTGTTAATGATAATAATACTGGTACGGTGAAGATCAATAGTCAGGATAAAATCAATAATCCATCAACACATCATCAACCTATGATTGCTGGTCCCATCGCTTCTACCCTCACTGCCCTCTTTGATAGGGAAAAGGGGGGGATACAGATTTCTCACCCTCTTTCAATATTCCATTGATTAGTTAATCTTTTCTTTTGAGATTTGAAACGACATATGAAAGTAATTAGATAATAATATTTTACAATAAAAAGAACTTTATATTGAATGGGTTTGCCAATTAGTAGACCGTTTTATTCGAGTAAAGGAGTTCCATTAACCGACAAAACAATTCTGTCGACTGATAGGCTGTCATAACGAAGACGATAAGTCAATGGTAGGAATGAGATGGAGAAATTGATAGTTTATTATACAAATCAAAATAGTAGACTGATGAATCGCTATTCGAATTGATTCAAAAATATTAATGTATATTCGTAGATGTAAAAATGCCACCTTTTTCTTTTACGTAGATCCGTTGTTGCTGTTACTTTCAACTTGGTGTGTTGAAAGTGCAAGCACTTAATCCTATTCTAGATGATTCCATTGTTATCTTCATTGAGCTATCTACGTAATGGACATTGAAGAAAGACCTTGCCATGCATGCGCTAGTACCAGCTTATACGGCACTCAGCTTATGGGCACTGATCACAGGATCGTATTACCATCTGGTAGCTTGTACATTGAGACAGTTGGATCACGACACACAGTATCACGTTGAAATTAAGCCTGAGTAGATGATTATCATAAAATATTTCATTATAATTCGTAAGTCATTATCTGATCTCGTCAACAAGATCTCCAGGGTATAACTGGCGTCCCTCTTGGTATTTTCATCCGCATTACAGCATGGGTACTCTATCGTCCTCTAACTTCTCATGACCGGGTTTCGCTTGGTTTGTTAAGCGAACAACGTGTAGTCTCGAAGCCGCTTCTTCGGGGTATAGCCAGGTGCATGTCTTTCCATGGCATTTTACGAGCTTTGTATGCTCTGATAAGGGGATGGTTGTCCCCTTTCCTGTCCGTGTATATCTCACGACCTCCTGTTTTATCACCTATCTGTTCAATTTGTTCCTCCAATCGCGCGTCCGCGAAATTCATCTCTCAAGGTCTCTTGCGCGCTTCGCTTCTGCCTTTAGCTTCAACTTCTCAGCTCTTTCCCTCTTCCATCTCCCTCCATAGTACCACTCTACGACCAGACACGGGCTGCATGCTAAGGTCACTCCAGAAAAGATTAAGAATGTTACCCCGGATCCTAAGATATCGATGATCATCTGCACAACCGCCACACCAGCTGCTCCAATCAAACATCTAATCAGATTGTTCACTGCTGTAGCGCTAGCTGATTTGCCTGGGTATAGATCAATAATCAAGGCGCTATTGAGGGAGAAAACGGCAGTGGCCGTGTATGCGATGAAGAATTGTAGGACCAGTGGGAGAGCGATCAAGTTGAGTTGGATTGAGTAACCGTACAATGCAGTTGAAACTACAAAGATTAAGACGATCCACCAGATGTTCCTCATTCTTGCAACTTCAATGGGGAAATCTAGAAGTTCATTCGCCTTGATAGGAATGTCGTCAGAAATGTTGTGTTGTTTGCGATAACGTGATTCGACGACTTTGTAGTCATAGTCCATTAGATAGCCTGTGAGGTAGGAACCGCTAATGCATCCAAAGCCGTTTGGTAGGAAAATCAGACCGAGTTCCAAGTTGGTCAGATCGAAGTGCTCTGAAAACAGGGCGGTGGTACTGGAAGTGACCATGGACCAAACGGTGTAGATTATGGCACCGAAAAACAGGGTGACGAAAACGTCCTTCTCAAGGAGAAATTTGAGAGGGGCGAAGACTGAAGAAAATGTAATGCTTTTCTTCGGGGGAAGTTCTTGATCGGCGTATTCTTGGGATGGTTTTGTGTAAAACAGAGGTCGATGAATACCTTTGAGGACGATAGAGCCGTTTCCTGCCACACTGCGAAGGGTCTCCGGAAGAAGAACGAGAATTAACAGCAGGGCTAGCGAGCCTAAACCCAAAAGAAACCAGAAAATTGCGTGGTAGCCAAGATATTGGGTTATGATACCACCAAACACTGGACCAATAGATTGCCCTAACATGCGAACTGGGTTTCTAAAGTCAGTGGCAAAGTTAGGTTGCTCGATATATTAGAGTACTTACTACCACCAAATATACCAATGAGACCACCTCGTTCTTTGGACGTTGTGATATCTCCAATGACTCCGGCCCCTAACCAAATGATCAGTTAAAGCTATCACCATTGCATGATCATTACTAACCAACGGCTATTGTGGCTGCGCTTCCAGCAGCCTGTATCGCACGCAAGACCATGAGGGTTGTGAAGTTTTTAGTTAAAGCAAGACCGATATTTGAGGCAAGATATACAATAAATGTACCTAAATAAGATTAGAAATATTCTAGCTTATTACGTCTGTGAACTCACCCATAAACGTTACTCTTCTTCCTGTTATGAGTGTATGTTAGCGTAATGATGGATAAAGTTTTCCGCTTGCATCAGGGGGAAAGAGAGCGAAGGTTCTTTTATGAGAGAACTAACCTTTTGTGTCGCTAATTGGCCCCCAGAATGATGGAGCGAGCCCTTGGACAATCATATAGACTGTCACAGTAAGACTGACAAGTGAAAGAGAAACATTAAGATCCTAGAAGCCATTAGATTAGACATTGTCAAGAGGTATGAATTTAACAATGAACATACCGTAGAAACTTCTTTTAGTGCAGGAAAATAAATGTTACTTGATAATGGTGAGAACAAGCCTGCAAGAGATACTATATATACAAGCTGTCTTTTTTTTGACATAGAAAAGATGTGGTATGGAGGCTCTTCTAAATCTTTTTTATATACACTGTTGGCAGTTGAAGTAACGGCACTCTCAAAACGCCCTTTGTCGTCAAAGAACTCTGTGGATCTTTCCTCATCAGGGGACCCGGGAGCCCTTGGGTGGTTGGGCTCTATGATAAAAATGCCATTGGGTCGCTGACCGAGAGCTGTGACTGTGACTTCGGCTTCCTTCTTGTCTGAAGTATTCAAGGATTGATGCTGGGAGCTAAGAGGTTGTGGCTGCTCTGCAGTTCCACGTGATTGATCGAAAGACGATGTTGGTATGCCATTGGCAACTTGGGCGGAGCCAACTGAATCCATATTCGAGATCTAGGCTGTATTCGGAGAAGTAAAACGGCAACTTATCCAGACGCCAATGTTAGACCAAACGAGTTGAATGAAAAGGAATGGATTGAATGATTCAGGGGGAGAAGGATATCTCTTCATGTTTATAGTCATCTCAGAGGAGCTGTGGATCACCTAAAGGGCTGGAGATTGCGCACATCCATCTATCACTTCAAGCATGCGTAAAAATATACTCGCAGTCCACTTGACGGCATGAATTGAGGATCCGAATACCACAGTGGAGGCGGATGAAAAGACAAAAAGGTAAGAATGAACTAGAACCTTGCACCGACTGTAGACCCATCATCTCCTGTTGTGGTTATTTTGTGATTTTTGCTTGATGCTTGTCATGGAACAATGGGGTATCTGATAAAATAAAAACAGGATGGATGTTTAATAGAGTGTGCCCAGAGTTAGAAGTGGCTCATCAAACAGGGGCTCGATAGATTCACACAGAAAAAAACCCCCTGCAAAGCATTGCAATCCTTCCGCGTTTGGTATGTATGTACATGTAACCAAGCGCGGAGCCGCTTGGCATAATAACATTGCGAAGTGATCAAGTCGAGCTCCAAGAACATGATCATATTATGGTCATCAATAGCTTCCCCGCTCGGTTTCGGCACTTATTGAGCAATAGCAAAAAGAAAACAGAGAAGCGGAAAACATATTGGTTGAAGGACTTCTTCTTGCTTCGCACCAATCAATATAGCCAAGCAACGAGACAAACTCGACAGTTTATGCCTCAAGCAAACTGCTCCGATGAGCGCAATAGACAGCAAAATAGATCATAGATAGCACTACTTGGCAATGTACATAAAAGTTAACATGATTCGTCAGTGAAACACATCCGTAGAAGAGCCTCTTAGTGCAGCATGGGAGTGATCAATGCTGGAAAAAGAAAGACGATCAAGATCCCAGCCCCGAGATCCGAAAAGCTTCAAGGCTTAAGGCTCGAGACAGAGAGAGAGTTGGGCGGCATTGGTCGACCTTGAAGGACATGCCAAGTCGAGGCATGGTTCAGGAATCAGGTCCGGCAATTGACATGCAACGTTAAAAATGGAGTATCGGTGGATCGTCGAGAATACATACTCCGTAAGATAATACAAAGTACAGTAGGTGAGAGCCAAGCTTCTGCCCAGCGCTGCCCAGACACGCTCCAAAACGGCCGGATTTGTCATTTCCATATTGACTGTCGTAACCTCGCAAGTAGTGCAGGGCGTGCAGGGCGTGCAGCGGATGTTGATTATCTATCCAGCATTGGGGAGACATTGCATCTGACCTGAGCGCTTGAATCAGTAGGCGCTAGTCGTATCTGGTTAGACCATGTAGGTCCCAGGACACCCACATGTCACCTCGTGTGAGCTTTGCAGATTACGATCTCTGAAGATTTTCATTACAACCGCAAGACGCCGCATGTGCGGCGTCATCATTATTGTCGCCATTTTCATGTGAAGGCTGCATCTGTCCCTGAACCCGCGGATCTGTGGCGACCTACGCTAGAATGGCTGGAGGCCAATCACATTTAATCATTCATGCTTCTTGACCATCATGCTGCACGGACCTGCATAGAAGGTCGCTTCCGGCGGTTGAGGGATACAGAACCTGCGTATTCGGGATATATAACGGCCAAGTCGTTATATAGGTCAAGAACCTCAGTTTCGCTCAGCACATTTTTATATGGGAGAATGGCACTCTTTCATGTTTAAGAGACTGCTCAACATGTTTTATTGGATCCCCGTATGAAAATTGTTGGAAAATGGCCCAAGCGGTAGCCTATCACATAATGTTTTTATCAATTCTGGATGTTGAGCTGAATTCTCTTGAATATTGATTATACAAATTTTTGTTGATGTCTTGATGCTTAACTTTGATATATTGGACTCCTCGCCATACGGCATTCAATTGGTCGAATTTTCGGTCCCTTTCAAGGAGGCTCTACTGTTGCCAAGCTCTCTAGCGAGGGAAATATATCTTTGCTGTCCCCGAGTATCGGCTGGCCACACCTATTTTACAGTATTGTCATGCAGTCTCCAAGAGCCAAGAAACTCAAGTTCATGATTGAGCGAGGTTGGGCCGATAATCCTTATTATTTCGTCTTTTTGCATCTTCGGTGTGAGGTTTTCATCTTTCAAGCAAGGAGTAATAGGTTTCTATACTTCTGTCAACTGTGGGTCATCTTATGCTGCCGCAGATGAAATGGGTCATCGAGTCCCGAGGTTCTATCATCTAGGTTCTAGCGGAAAGAAATATTTTGGTCCGAGCCTTGTTTCCGTTGAATTGAAATTTCAATTCTTGGGGACGAGGTAAATTCTGAGTGCTATCCCTGTTATCAGCTTGAAGGGCGATGATGCCCGTCTATTTCCCATCACGAATGAAACCCCTATACTTGGGCACTGAGCAGCACACATTGGAAACCAAATCCACTGATTTTAGCCCTCATATAGTTTCTTTGGGCGTTTCTTTCTCCACGTCCAGGCTCCAACGTGCAGGCATGGAATTGACTTGAGATTACTAGATATTATTTCAGCCCTTTCAATCAAACAGATCTATAGTAGGAAATCTAACGCAATCATTTAAGTTTTGCCAGATACCCCCGATCAAAACCAAATATGGAAGCTAGATTGGACGTTGCAATGGCCTGTGAAATAAACTGCTCAGAAAGGACGCACAATGCTTGCGATGTGATCAAGACCTTTTCATGAATCATCAGCACATGCGCCGCGCCCAACATCGTGTGGGTATCAATATTGATGTGACAACGCCGCGTTTCATTCCTATCATCATATATAAAGTCTATTTTTTCCCTGCGCCAATTGAAATATGGGGAGTGGAGCAGCAATTCTGTCTCTTCACAGGTTATCCGCCCATTAAAGACAAAAATAGTTGACAAAGTACACAAAAAATCAATGATGGGAAACTACTCAGATTCCATATTCACAACGGACACGACTGTCTAACACAACAAGCACCATAATTTTTATTCCCCAACGCCTACTGTACTGGTTATGCATAAGTCAAACGCTGGCTTTTCGCTACCGATCTCCCCGGGTCTCCGAAGGAATTAGACTACCTTCTCTAGCACAACTTGAACCTAATAATAATGTATACCACTTACTAAGAGTTGAGTCTCCTTCTCCACATCACGCCACCCCCATTCCGCCACAATTTGCGGGTTAGACACGTTACAACTTACATGTACTCGAGTAATGGCTTGTCGATTACTTAGAGAAGAGCATCAAGTACTTGTTTATACCGGTCAGGCTTGAATCGAATATTCGATTTTATCATATAAGACTTTCGGATTCGTTTATTTTCATACAATAATATCGGATCTTCAACTTGGGCCGATATGCCGAATATCTCTTTTTAAAAATCCGATGTGTTTTGAAGAATATTTTTGATCTGATAAACTCCTGATCAATCTGATAAGAACTGTTTGTATACCGTAGTTATTTTAGGAAAATTTTAGAGTTCAAGCTTAGAACTCACATTAAGGTTATTAGGCGATATCGACGTGAGATTCACTTTTGTTCTCCACTTACTGGTTATCTTTTCTTTTCGTAGATGGAAGAAATCGGAAGGTTAAGTAATATGATGCTGTCTCTCTGCTTCACTCGAGTAGATAACCAAAGTTAAGATAAAGAGAGGGAGCTTTAAGCAAACATGGGGTTCCTTTGTTCTTGCATGTTCGGCACCTTTGGCCAGGCGGCACTGGCGACTCGGCAGATGTCTTGATCGATGATTACTATACACGAAGTAACGCATCTTTCATTCAGTGATTGAAATAGTATACAGTCTATTCAAGTTTTCATGATATATATATATCTGTTGGTTTCAGAATGAATTTGATTTGTTTGAATTGAAGCTAAATTGTATTAAAATGAATAAGATTTTAGTGTTTCAACATATTTCTAATAACATGTATTATACAGTAGTAAATGTGTATGCAGTGAGTGGTATCATTATTTATATGTCTTGAGACAGTATAAACCTATACTATTTCAATACATAATTGCTCTCATCACGAGACTCTCAACGTCCTTCATAATTTATAGCCAATTATCACATCACACCACCCAACTCTAAATGATGGATCCGGTGTAAAGTACATATTCGTATTGGAGCCACTCGTGACTCCGCACCACTATGATCATTGTCCAGCAGAAACTGCCAAGGGCCGAGAATCTACCACCGCCAATATAAGTAAGTCAATAGCGAACAAGAAGTCTTGAGTGCACACATAGACTTGCGGTAAATATCATTGATAAATTAACGTTGCGCGCAACTTCGCATCTGGTTATACCGAGTATGACCTGGAATGATTTAGAATGCGTGATTTTGTATAGAAGTGCACCACCTATGCCATTGTCCCGATAATGATCCATATTCAAGAAGTGAGTACAGTACTCGAGTAGTTAGTTATCTTTGAATCATAGGAACCGTTCCAAGGCTTATCGAAGAAATTTATCAAATCGTGGGGCATGCTTGCCTTTTAGATAGCGACCATCTCAGTCTTTCTGATATCACTAGGGAATCCCAAAGAGCTTTGTGTCCTGTCGGCGGTGAATGCGACCCAGGTCGTTGGAAAGAGTATAAATAATGTTGTGGGGTGGGAAAAGGAAGAATGTTTCGAGATCTTCATGTCAGTTGTTATCCAAAAGCAAAGCGGTGATACTAGGGGAGGATAAATGGGGATAGGTACTGGGGTTGTGAAGCTTGAAGTACAAAATTGTGGCTCTGACCCTCCCAAATCCAACTTTGGAATTCGACCCATTTGAGCTTTATCGATATCGGGATATTAAAAATCATAGTATACAGAAGAGGATGGGCCAGAAAACGATGAGATCTAGAGCAGCAGATATTATGAGACTGCTCTTCAGATTTACAGTCCAGTTCCTGGTTATTGGATGTAAAATGCAATCTGATTATTGAGATTAGATTGCTTGGGGGTGCTCTTGAACGGTGGGTATAGCATTTAGTCCATATTTCAACATCGAATTTGTAAGATCTATTTTGGGAGTAATAGCGACAGTGATGGGAGTAGTGTTGGTTGGTCCTTTCTACACCAGCATGTATAAATAAACCACAATATACTCGAGTATACTATAAATATTGGAATTGGGTGCATCACTTGCACATTCCCTTTACATTCGTTCAAAATTCAATGGATTCCAATGAATGCAGTTTGGGAATTGCCTATTTGAGAATGAATTCTAATAGTCCTGTATATTGTTGATGATATGCAATATTCAATTAAAACGTGAATAATATCAGTAATATATATTTCAGTATTATATATTGCAATAGCTAGTATGTAATGAATACATTTTATAAGAGTGATGCATATTCAAGATACGCCCGTACTCCCATCACTGAGGGAGGTTGAGCAAGAGGAAAAACACAAAAAGACATGGAGATCCGACGGTGCAGGCACGTTGTAAGGGATGAACTTGGTAGCATCAGCTGCTGCATGGTTGCACTTGAGCCAAGCAAGGAAGATATTCCAACACAAGCAACAAGTGAACTCACAAATACTTGGACCATTCTTCTGTTCGCTATTCTCCTGAACACAGGTAGCCAGACTGTATTGGGATTTTAGTGAAATCACTCGCATATACTATAAACTGACCAGCCTAGAGTGAAAGCATGGTTCGGTTCATTCGTATCTTGGTGGAATCAACACCGATGAAGGTACCATGACGAACAAAAAAGGGAGGATGGGTGTCTATCAATGGTTCAATTCCATAGGTCACGAAGTAACTTTGCTTCCTAGATTTCGTTTGGCTGGCAGTGTAGACAGTTTACTGTGTTGTACACGCAGTTTCAAATACTGTACACCCCACTGCTTCATCCCGCACTTCAGCTTTCAATTCGAGGGGTATGATATTCATCGTTTATCGCTTTGATACATTTTTTTGATACAATTGCCAACGCCATTTCCCATGCAAGCCTAAGCATATTTAGCGAAAGAATTTTTGGAAGAATACAAGCGCTCATACCGTTTCCTGCTAACCATTTATGTCATTCCATCAGAGGTTTCCTTCCACTTCCGCAGATATGCTTCTCCGCTGAAAGCACCTTTAGGATCATTTTCAAACCTTCCTCTCGGTGGCGCTATCTTTTTTGTGACAAACGGTGTAAGCTATACTTCCGTCAGCACCGTTTGAAGCGTTCAAAATTGTTATTTCTGGGTTCATACTTTGCACTCCTTGAGGTTTGGCGGCACAACATATGTCCTGACTTTATCCCACTCGATTATATACCCTCCATGTTTTGTATGTCGACCCGTCGAACCGGTTCCGGTGCCCTTATAAAATCCCTTATTTGCTTTCTTTGTACTCAGAGCATGTCGGGCCACCCGTTTCATCAAGCATTGTGTGGGCTGCATGATTGCGATTGATGTTTATAGGTGTCGCCTTAGATTTTACAAGACTCAGCATGCTTCTCCAAAATTGTCTACAAGGACGCTAGGACTTGGTCCGGCGGCCGCATTTATCCGATCGTGGCAGAAAAAAAGTTTCCCAATGAAATTGATGAGAGATAACCATCAATTGCAACACGAAATTGCGACTTGAAAATTGAAAGTGCAATCATGCCAGGGAGACAATCACATGGCAGGTCGCTGCTCAAGCAACCAAAGATTAGAACAAAACCGAAGAAGAAGGTCGTCGATGCATTTTCTGCCGCGCAACAACAAGTTGGAGAACGCCATAGAGTTAGACAAAGTCGATTGGGCCATGCTGAAGGTGGAAATAGACATGGAAAGCGAAACCGGGATGATGATGATGATGATGATGAAGATGAGGAGGAAGAGTCTAATGCGAAGAAACAAAAAAAGGGTCCAGCGAAAGGTCGATTTGATGAGCTAGATATTGACGAGGGAAGCGACAGCGAAGGAAACACATGGAAAATGGGAGTGGTGGACAGTGATGACGATAGCGATATCGACAGCGATGAAGCTTTTGGAGAGAGTGATGAGGAAAAATTTGAAGGATATGCATTTTTGGGGAGCTCAAGTAATAATAAGACTTCCAAGAAACATACATCTCAGAATAAAGATTTGAATTTGAATGAGGATGATGATGGGGAAGATTCAGGGTCAGAGTTGGAGGAAGGAGACCTGGGAGAGGGTGCAATTGATCTTGCAGATATGCTAGATGCTTCATCAGATGATGACGAAGCCGAGGCTGAAGGCTCGAATGAATCCGGTTTCGACAATGAAGATGAAGAAAGCGGCGAGGAGTCCTCTGAATCCTCTGCCGACGATGAAGACGATGACGATTCTGCAGATCCATCGAAACTCGCAGCATTACAAAACCTCATTGCAAATCTTCCGCAGAACGAAAGCAAAGCTCTTGCCAAACAACGGAGTGACGGCGCGAGCGAATATGCTACTCCTTCGGACTTTGGTCTTACATCAAAGAACAAACTTACATTAGAAGATCTTGGCCTACCTAAAATCAGTGATCCTCAAATCAAAAAGTCCTTAAAGTTCTTGGAAACCGGCGATGGCAAGAAAAAGGTTGCTAGCAAGCTTGAAGTGCCCCTCGCAAGGCGTCAACAGGACCGACTCGATCGCAGTGTAGCTTACGAAAAAAGCAAAGAAACACTTGATAGATGGACAGACACTGTGAAACATAACCGACGAGCAGATCATTTGGTTTTTCCACTGGCTGATCCAGATGCAGACTCTGCACGCGCAAACACTCGACTCCAGTCAACAATCCAATCCAAGCCTTTCAATGAACTTGAAGCCACGATTCAAAGTATTCTCGAGGAAAGTGGACTTGCTACCGCGGGTGGCAGGGATGACGAGGATAAAATACGGGAATTTGAAGAATTGGAAATGAATAAACTATCCATGGAAGAAGTGAAAGCTCGTAGGGATCAGTTGCGCATGGCTCGAGAGCTCCTCTACCGAGAAGAGCTCAAGGCGAAGCGAGTAAAGAAAATCAAGAGCAAGTCTTATCGCAAAGTTCATCGCAAGCAGCGTGAGAAGGAAGAGGCAAAAAATAGAGCAGCTCTTGAAGAGGGTGGTTTCGTTCCTTCTGAGGATGAGCTAGAGGCTCAGGACAGACGACGTGCAACCGAGAGAATGGGGGCAAAACACCGAAACAGCAAATGGGCTAAAGCTACAAAAGCCATGGGTCGAGCAGCCTGGGATGAAGATGCCAGAGATGGCATCACCGAAATGGCACGAAGAGAGGAGGAGTTACGAAAAAGAGTGGAAGGGAGAGCCGTGAGGAAAGAGTTTGAAGATGACTCGGACGAATCAGTGGATGATTCCGACGATGATATGAGCGACGATGATGAAGAAACCGAGCAGAAGCGAATTCTTCGACGTCTGCAAAAGCTTGGGCAAGACGATATTATCGATGACTCCGCCCCAGGTGCAAAGCTGGCGAATATGAAATTCATGCGGAATGCAGAAGCTTCCCGTAAGAAGGCGAATGATGACATGGTGGAAGAAATGCGAAAAGAACTTGCAGGAGAGGAAAGCTCTAGCGAAGGAGAAGAGGATGGTGATATTGGGCGAAGAATATTTGGGCCTGGGTCCAAAACCAACGATGCTCGGGCAAAACCACAAAAAGTTAATGAATTTGAAGAAGCTGCGGACTCTGAGGATGATGAGAACGACATGGAAGTGGAATTCACAGGGATGGATAATGATCCAAAAACAACTACGGCTCTACCAAAAGCAAAGAAGACTAATGGTGCAAGCCAAGGTTCTGGGAAGTCATTTGTTGCGGAGCCAGAGGTTGCGACTGAAGGTGGAGCTTGGTCAAAGGTGCCACTTAAATCCGGTATAGTCAGCAACAAAGAAGCTAGTAAACGGAGGCACAAGAGTAATAACGCCATGGATGTCGAAGAACTCGATTTGTCACAAGCTGCTGTAATGGCCAAGCAGCCCAAATCCAAAAAGCCTAAGTCTAAAACAGCTCAGGTTCTCGAGGCTTCTGATGAGGATAGTGAGGATGACGGTGCCATTCACCTTCCCTTTGCTATCAAAGATCAAGAGCTGATCAAGCGTGCCTTCGCTGGCGCCGATGTCGTTGGTGATTTTGAAGCCGAGAAAAAACAAACGATTGAGGATGAGGATGAGAAAGTCATTGATAATACCATACCTGGCTGGGGAAGTTGGGTAGGAGATGGTGTGAGCAAAAGAGAAAAGGCAAAGAACAAGGGAAGGTTTCTTACCAAGTCCGAGGGTATCAAGGAGCAAAACAGGAAAGATGCAAAGCTTGACCGTGTCATTATTAACGAGAAGCGTGTCAAGAAAGTACGTATATCATTCTTATTGATCATCTTCACATATGCTAATGGAAGCTTTAGAATGGTAAATACTACGCATCACAACTACCTCATCCTTTTGAGAACCGCCAACAATATGAGCGTTCGTTAAGATTGCCTGTTGGTCCGGAATGGGCTACCAAAGAGACCTTCCAGGATTCGACCAAGCCGAGAGTCATGGTCAAACAAGGCATCATTGCTCCTATGTCGAAGCCTTTATTGTAGAATTAATACATGAGGAATTCAAAATTTTATGTGAGTATATGCAACATGTGCAGTGGCTAGGTAGCTGGGCACTGGCATGTGGAGCATTTCATCGTATGGTGAAATAGCAAATGAAGATATTATTAGCATAAGACGTTTGTTCTACTCACCCAATGCGTCTTTTTTAAGATCTTCGGGCATTTGATATGTTCTCGTGACTTGTGAACCATGAGCCCAGCACTTTCGGCCGACTTGATAAATGTTAAGGAAGAAGATGGCGATGATATGGAGAGCCTCGAATGCAATGCCTAATCTACTTAATAACCTTGGCATTCCGTGGACCTTTATCTGTCATTTTTAGCAGCTACGTCCAAGCTGTGGTGTGAAGGGTTCGAAAAGGCTTCAAGCAAATTGTAATTGGTCTTGTAACAGAACATATTTGGGAGAATCCACTCAACAAGACAAGCACGAGATTCATCCGAACCTTCTTTTTTGACCTCAGTTAGAGATGGTTACAATCTACTTGTATGTACATTTGCTTTGGCCGAAATTATAATCTGCGGCAAACGAAAGACTGCAGCTGAGGTGCATGCAACACAGCAGTCCTTGGCTATATCCTTACTGCGAAGCAGGAGGGCATTGTATCTGCAGGAAATATCTTGGTGTCTGCACATAGAATTCGGCGCGTAGATATTTTGAAGAAATATGTTCTTTCGGCAGTTGCAATTAGACCGGGCGTTGATCATAATATGTGCGTAAGTTTCTTGTTTTAAACGAAAAGCGAGAACTTCACATGCTTCAAAATGTATCACATTATGAAGCTATATGCTTAAAGGGCCAAACACGCGACTATGTTATTGTACAAGTCACCTGCCTGGTGGAACTCATGAAAGCTTCTTCGTGCTTGAATTTATGATGGAAACGAAACTTAACTTAACCATGGAGAATCAGTCTGGTCTCTTGACGAATCCCCTAAGAGACTGGCTCGGTAAGCGGTGTCACTCCCTTACTTGGTGCTTAAACTCAAAGTCCACTGATAGAAGCATTCTAGCATTTGGATATTTGTTTCAAACCCGAATGTAGAGAAAATTTTCCCAATTCCCAGCCGAGTGGCCCAAGACTGAATATTTAGGAACGCCCGGGTTTCTTGATTACCAGGATAAGTTGGAGCTCTGAATATGATTATGTATATCAATGACGGTCGTAATGGGGTAAGGAGAGAACTAGGACCAGCTAGGAGCATGGCTTCCCAAGGAATGGCTCCAAACAGTCATACAAAAGGGAGTTGACATGCCATCTCGAGAGTTCAAGATCTGGAAGGGAGTATTGCTGCAACAACTCAGGCTGGATAGGGCCTTCTTGATTTCGGAGTCAAGGCCACACATTCTGATGTGAGCATCCGAGCCCTGATTCCCGATGAACTCGCCTGGTAAGTAACTACTCGAGTACAGCTTCCCCGTCGGTCATTGACCTCGACTTGCCCAAATTCGAAATACTCTGAGGTATCTAAATTGCCAATACCAGAAACGAATTTAAAATTAGAAAATTCGTCCCTGTAAAAACAAAACGAAACGGAGGATTCAACACAACTAGAATTCTCAAATTGTTCATCACATGATGAACGCGTGACCAGTGATCCCGAATATCCGAGTTTTGAAGATTTTGCAAAGCCGGGAATAAAATCTACGCGAGCCCTTATTCCCAGTCGATGTAACTTTGGGAATTTGAGGCTCAAAAGTCCATGTCGAAGTTGGGAATTTGGAAGCCTTTTGTAGACATGCAACCAAACTTCCGAGGAATAAAATCACGTGAATATTCACCAATTCTTGGCAGAACGTCGTGGTACTTATCCGACAACCTTCGACATGAACCTGACTTTTTGATGATATTGATGTATCTCAAATTCTCTCAACGGTTCGTCATTAGTACGGTAAGACCATGGCATCTCTCCTTGCAGAGATGAGAAGGTAAGAGTCGAATCGAATGAGCATCTCCCAAATATCCAATCTGGTCCATCTCGTTCATCCCATCCTGCCTATTAACTAATCGTAAAGCGTGATTAACTAACGGACGGATTGATGGACGTGATCCTTCGTTGCACTATCGAAATATTTGGCTACCTAGGTACGAGTACGACGAGTCCTGTACTCGAGTACTGTAACAAGTAACTGGCAGGAATCAGGATTGATGGACAAGATCCAACAGATCCTAAGGCCACGGTTGGGTGAGAAGTTAGAACAAAGTCATTGGTTTGTGCACGTGGTCGGCTCAGTGGTCCGTGACCTCACGAAGCACTAGACTACTAGTAGAAGTCCGGAGTAAGGTTACCCCGCTGGTAAACTTTCTTTCTTTCTTCAGCTTGACGATAATTCTATGCTCATACATACATATCTCACAGTACATGATTGCTTTGCTTCACTATTCATCTTATCTACTACTCGAGTAGACACCGTTACCGTTGAACTCAGAATATCATATCTCTCTCTGAATAGTTTCAAGAGATACCTATTCATCAAACTTGAGAAGGGGGGCGAAGGTTAGCATCTACTGTGCATCTGATCCGTGAAGCTAAGACAATCCTTAGGGCCTCCAATGAAGTAGCAAGTAGTACTTAACTCATGGATGATGATCACAACGTTGCGCTCATCTGATGGTGCCGGGATATTTTTTCTTTTTCCTTACGTTTATCTCCGAAGTTTTGGTGTCTATGACAAGCCGAGATGTGCATTTATTGATTCCTCCAAATTGATTTAACCCGTTCCTTATAAAATCATGATCTTGCGACATTCCGTACAAAACCTCAGGACGCTAAGATAAGGGGGAAGCCTTAACAAGGGCCGATCATACTCCTTCGTTTTCAGGATCATTTAAAGGCCCGCACTAGAAGGCCTCTAAAAGAGTAGTCATATGGAATGTTAGCTCGAATTCCTCCTCAATACACACGACCCATGCGCTTTCGCTGATCCTCAAGATCTAGATCTCTTTTGGTACGCAAATCACATTCCAACACTCATCATGGACATTCATCAAGTAGTTGCATCACCATAACAGCTTGGTGTCGTCTATTAGTAGACTCATTCAACCGAGATTTGTACGCTATAAAATGTACTATCCTGTATCCGTAATATCGCACCTCAGCTGAGTGAGTTGAGATAGTATCACTTGGGAATATACTCACCAGTAGTATGAATCTCATGACGCTGCGGGCCGAATGTACCTCCTGATGCCGAATGCTCTCATCATTCCACAAGTATTGAAGTTCTGCCAACTCTCTTCCAGCGTGCTTTGTGATGCTTATTCTGACACAATCCTTTTCAATTACTCACGTTCGAATTATTGTCCTATCACCTAGTAGAATTTTGATTATTATTATCCCATAATAACAAGCATATCGTTTGGACGGGAGGGTTTCCCCTCCTTGTACAGGCATATCACTTGGGCAGGAATTTCCCCCTCATTGTTAAAGCACGTCAAATTTGCCTGTGAGATTTGGCATAAGAAGTGAGGGACAGACTTGATTTATACTTAACTTACATACATTTGACAGAGGCTTTGAAGCGTGTCAAGAACTCTTTCCCTTCATCACGTCCCATTACCTTACCTTACCTTAATCACTTTATACTACTCCGAATTGTTTGATAATCGGCAAGTCGATCAAGTATGAAGCAGATTGTCAATCTTCTTCTCGTCCATGCCTTCGCCTCGATTGTGAGCGCCGCACCCTATCTTCAAGAGCGGGGTGATCCTCACTTCCGACTACTCAGCAAGAACCACCACCCAATTAAGGAAGCACCAACCTTTGTTCCAGGTGCCCCCTTTTCCCCATATTCTCTCATCAAGAATCCTCAGCCAGTGACGGCAGAGCAAGAACTACGACCCAAGTCCCTTTTCCCGGAAGAAAAAGCCTCAGGTGGATCTTTATCCATTTCCTCGCCAGGAGCAACCTCTAGTTTTTCAATAGCAACCACTTCCGTTATTGCCTCTGTATCTGTACTGACCACGTCCTCGGTTTCGGGTACCGTGCAAGTTACAGTCCAAGTTCTCCCTTCGCCTAGTACCCAGGCGCCTGTTACAACAGGATCCATTCCGTCTCGCCTCGAAACCTCTGGCCACGCTACTGATCCTCCTATTCTCACCTCATCCATCCCCTCGCCCACAACGCAAATTGTGCCAATCGCACCAACACCTGTCCATCATGCAATTAACAATGTAGCAGCAGATGCAAATATCTTCCAACCAATCGACACTTTACCTCCACCATACAATCTGGGCTCTCGCTCGGATCACCCAGTACCTCGGCTAGGAATACAGCCACAAAGTGCGCCTCGTGGTACCAACAAATTTTACTCGAATTTCTACCTCGGTTCCCAAACCGCCCCTACTTGGACGCATCCCTATTCACTAGCATGGTCCAAAGGGGGAGGTGCAACCAATAGCTGGGGAATGACCATTGTTCATATCGATGCCAATCAGAGAGTGTTCGGGCCGAACGCTTCGGCAAATCCTGCTTCATACTTCATAAATCCTATTGGCCTACAACCTTTAGTACTTTCGGCAACTCAACTGGGTGCGTCGACATCTTTGACACTTGACACTTTGACAGCTTTTTCAGCCAATGTTAATCTCAGCCCTTCCCCTGGTGCTGCCCCCGCCATCAAATTTCCTTTGGTTCAGGGGATGGGTTTTGTGACGGCTATTTTTTCTGGTGCTACGCCAACTTTACAGAGTGGAATACTTTTCCGAACTTTAACTTCGAGCTCCAAAGCTCCGAAGCCAGGAATTACGAAATACTCAATATTACTTGAAGATGGAAAGACGTGGCTGTTATATGCCTATTCGCCCTCCGGCCAGAATCTCACACTAACAGCCGTGGGAAATGGGCTGCTACAGGCGAACAGTGGTTTCAATGGTGTTATCCAGATTGCGAAGAGCCCAAGTGCTGCACATGAAGCCATGTATGATGAAGCATGCGGTGCCTATCCAATATCTGCAAGTGTGTCGGGTAATGTGAACAGTGCTGTGGGTTCTTATACACTGTCTTTCAAAAAGGCGGGGATGAGTAATACAACCTTGGCAATGTTCGCCTTGCCGCATCATTTGGAATCTTTTGATGATAACACTATGTGCGGTGTGATCAATGCGGCACAGCTAGCTACGACGACAAAGGGCACGGCGACTGCTATTGTCGCCGACTCATGGAGGCTGGAAGAGGATTTACCGGTTAGTTTGAATTTTGCACCCTGGAGTCCGTCGAATGGAAGCTCGAATTCTATTTCTGCGGCTGCTATGTCAGTAATCGCAAATGTTGCTGCTAGTGAAATATCGCAGAACATGACGGCGCAAACAAATCTGAATTCTATGTACTATAGTGGAAAGGTATGTATTTCCAACCGATGTCTATCATCTTATTGACCTTGAGTAGGCACTCGCCAAATTCGCTGGAATTGTCTATACAGTTCATGATTTCCTTGGAAATAAATCTTTGGCACAAGCAGGTCTTAATACCCTGAAGCAAAACTTCGCGTTATTCATTAACAATCAACAACAATACCCACTCGTGTATGAATGTAGGTTCTCGGTTCTCTCAAATTTATTAGCTAAAACTAATGAAAACCAGCTGCCTGGGGAGGTATTGTCTCTTCCGCATCATACGCAACTGGAGATTCAGGTGTAGATTTTGGAAATTCCTACTATAACGATCATCATTTCCACTACGCCTATTTCGTATATGCCGCAGCTATCATTGGATATCTTGATCCAACCTGGCTAACAGGCAACAAAGCATACATTAACGCTTTGGTGCGAGATTTTGCTAATCCTTCACCTGCGGACAATTTCTTCCCCGTTTCCCGCAATTTCGATTGGTATCACGGACATTCCTGGGCTCATGGCCTTTACGAAACCTTTGATGGTAAAGACCAAGAATCCTCATCCGAAGATAGTTTATCCGCCTACGCCATCAAAATGTGGGGTCGTACAATAGGAGACTCAAATATGGAAGCGAGAGGAAATCTACAATTAGCAATAACCGCCCGATCCTTACAAAATTACTACCTATACGAATCTTCAAATACAGTCCAACCATCTAACTTCATCGGTAACAAAGTAGCCGGAATTCTCTTCGAGAATAAACTCGATCACACCACGTACTTTGGAGGCGCTCCAGAGTTGGTTCAGGGAATTCATATGCTTCCACTTCTCCCACATTCAACACTTACGAGGACGAAAAAATTTGTGACTGAGGAATGGAATACTTATTTTTCGAATGGCAGGGCTGACAGCGTGGTGGGAGGTTGGAAGGGCGTTTTGTATGCGAATTTGGCGATTATTGATCCACGTGCTTCGTGGAATTACTTTGCGCAGGGTGCGTTTGATGCAAGTTCGCTAGATGGAGGGGCGAGTCGAACGTGGTATTTAGCTTGGGCTGCTGGTATGTTACTTATATTTCTCACTTCTTTTGATGTTTTATCGTTTTCGTCTGGCGAGTTGGGCTGAGTACTAATTTAATTCTTACAGGATTGGGAGGCTCGCCATAATTGGAAGGGGAATTTGAGATCATACTGGGGATTCATAGTACATAGTTTGAAAGTTAAATGCTGGCATACTTCCACACGGGCTATATATGCACAATAATAGTACATGGGGGTGCGATAGCCCTGGGAGGTATAGATGATACAGCAGTGAGGGAACTGATTTGGCGAAATAGAAAAGTCCTTGAGGGACTAGTTATATACCCAGGCCATCATAAGTTCCTTATTTACAGAATACTTGGCAATACACCGATTTTTTACAACCTTAAAACAATACCGATCAGGGTCTACAACCGTTGAAGTGAAGCCAAATTGAAAACAGATGAAATACTAAGAGCTAAATACTAAACATTAAGAAGGGTGGGTTGCCGCGGCTCATCCAAATCCATCTTTATTGAACCTTTTTTATTTGGGAATATATACCCACCAACTCAATACATTCCAAGCCCAGGTCGCCATCTCATTCACATTCTTTGCCACGATATCTCCCCCCAACTGGTTTCCTCTGCTCCTCTCGTCCAAGGTATCGATTATGATTATGAAGATAACACACATTGGCGCAATGTGACATAGCTATTTTCACATCCATATGCTCCTCGCTTTCGAAATGACGCCTTTGAAATAAAAGCACATTGGAGTCTAACTCCAAAGGTAACATTTTTGACCTTTCGCGGACACATCAAGAACGGGGTCAATGGGCGTCTCATGGCAACAAAACATCTAAGACCAAGAGTTCCCCGGGAACTTCTTCCCCATGATCGATCACCTTTCCCGCGTTTGATTGTATCTCTCTCCTTCCTTACTCTAGTCTCAAACAAAACACATGACCGATGTATCTTGAAAAATATCAGCATGTGTATTGGTTAAGCCATGACTAAGGTTATCAGAGATGAGAATGCAAAGATTTGATTGATCCGAAGGCTTGAGGGCCTTCAGCTCACCGGAGATATCGGGGTCCTGGGAGAACAAAATCGCGTAGGTATTCGATCGGATATTAGAATTGCCGTCTCATGTCATGTCATGTCATCCCGTCCCATCTCATCCGCTCCGCGGACTCGGCGCCGAGTTGAATTCATCCACGTCACATGTAAGCTGCCATCGATATCTTGCCAAGACGAGTGTGTCGAAAAGTGTGTGCATTTCGAACAAGCGTTGATGATCATCTATCTACTCATCCCTCATCCGTCCCGGTAACCTTGTGATCTTCCCATCCCCATCCCCATCCCCATCCGCCTCCTCTCTCTCCAGCACCACACCATTTCACTCCTAACCCACCCCGTTCCCAGCGCACGGTGCTAATCTCCAGTTCATCAACCGGAAGCTTCGGTGCGGTCTAGAGGACTCTATGCTCAATCCCCAACATCCATCTCGCGGATACCGATACCTTGGCTAATTTTCCCGTCTGACGTGCATGCGACTTATATGCGGGCGGGCGGGAGACTTCACCTTGCTCGCCTTATCTTGCCTTATTTACAATCGGCAAACCCACGATACGGTACGTAGAAAGATATTTTCAGACCCCGAAGTACATACACTGTTATGAAACTACTCGAGTGGCGGGTATCATACGCCGTGCATCCAAACCCAAATCTACCAATAAACATGCCATGCCAGTTCGTCAAACATGCATCATGGTATCGGACGTAGTCTTCGCCCATAATCGGAAATATATAGGCTAGACCATCTCATCTACATCACCTCACTACCTTTCCTTGTTGCATGGAGAACGAGTGAGAGAAGTGCCAGGCGATGTCAATGTAATTAAGGAGCGCAGCTGAAGTGCACAGAGAGCGATGATCTATTTATACATCCGGACACACAGTACGAGTATAGCCAGCCGCTCATTGTTATGCGTGTTGTTTATACGCAGTCCGTTATTGGTTTATCCAGGTTGATAATTGAATGTAAACACCATGACAGCGCGCGGAATAGCAATACATGTGCTCGAGTACATGTACCTATAATTAAGATCCCAGCATACCATCCATCGTTACAAAAGAGATGCAGCCGATGTACATGCGGATATGCTAGATGTATATATGCACACCGGAATCTTATCACCGTCTATCTGTACTTGTACTTGATTTTGAATGGAATTTCTGCATACCAATGATTTTTGGTCGTGAGAGCTGAAGGTAGGGTCGGTGTATATTGGTGTTTTCACATAAATACATTCCCCTTCCAATCCTTAAATTCTGAAAGTGGTCTGTGTGTGGCGAAAATGTTACACACATACATGCATGAGGCGGGGATTGTGCATTTGTACCATATATGCATATGTATGGCTGATGATGGCGAGGATGAAGGTTTTGTTGAGGTTGAGGTCGAGGTTCAGGTTTGGGGTTGGTGTTTGGAATGTGGAAAGGATCCGAAATGTGTACAGTACAATCAATATGAGGAATTAGCATATTTTCCAGGTAAGTTTTAAGGTGGCTGGAGCTGATTGGATGTGGCGTGGGTGGGTATGTGGTTGTCTATGTTGTGTTGTGTTTGTTGTACGACATGAGGATTGAATTTTCAGGAGCGGAGGCGGAGGTTGAGGTCAAGGTTAGAGTAGAGGAGTGGGAAATGTGGCTTGTGGAACCCTCCAAAAAACGAACCGAAACGAATTGATATAGATTGGGAACGAGTAGGGGCTAGTCAACAGAATAGACACATAATTTGGGAAGAATGATGGATGGATATAGTGTGGCCTATGAGCTGCAGATGAGATAAAGGGGGTAGCTACAGTTGGCTTTTCATTGAAAAGCGGTTCGTCAACGAAATACATAGATGTTATGAGATTTTGTTTTAGGAACAGCGGCTAGGGCATGAAGTTATCGTTTCGAATTCTTCTGGGTGGTACTTGTAGTATAAAGTATGCCATCACACGAAGGAAATTATTGTGCTTGTGGACTAAATACGAGAAGGATGGATATGGATATGGATATTGGCGATGGTGGTGGTAACAATAGAGGAAGAGCTAATATTGTAGTAGGATAGCCGGAGGGGTGTTATTTGAGGAGTACGGATGTGATAACATTTAAAAGTGCTCAGTTAGGTTTAAATAGTAACAAACATATTAGTTGGTGCATTGGGTCAAGAAAGCGCAATCTCTCCGAGTCATATATGGAGAGCAGATATTTTCGCTTCTCTCCTATAAGGAAGAGCTAATGAATCTGCTGTTTTTTATGAGCGGCTAATTCATCAACAGATACAATAAACTTATGGGTTAGACCTTTGAGGTATACGATGCGCCACTAGGTAAAGAGAAGCAAGGGAAAGATAAAGCGAGAGGATTCAGAGAAAGCAGATCAATATTGGTTGACATATTTTTCCTTGTTTTCCCCAGAAACAATTCAACATGTAGCATTGGATTGGTTCTAGTACAGCTACCTCCCCGGCTGCTGTCAAATCCATCTGATCTAAAAATATCCTATGGAACAAAACGCCCTCCAAAGGTTTCTGTTGACATTCAAGCTTCTTTGATTGTATTGTTCCGGTTCTACAATCACTGAACTGTCTGACTGAGATATACAAACAATGAATAATCATCCCCATACTAGTAAGTGTTTCGAATATTCAGATCAAACAAATGAAGCTTGCAAGCAGCTATTCCATGCTGTTCTTGTAAGAACACGTGAATAAGACCAAAAAGAAAGTGGCGTGAGAGGAGAAGTATCAAACGCCTGACGTTGATGTTCAATAATGCAATCCTTATAACATACAAAAATCATATGATGACCAGTAAATGACGAAAGCGCTTCTTGGATTCGATTCGCATGACGGTTTTTTTACGATAACATCCGATGTTCCAACGTAGAACCACTTAGTTGTGTTGATCATTGGATATCTCCTGTCGATTGCTTGAAGTTCCCATCTAACTCTGGACAATGAATGGTAACGCATAAAGCAATAGACGCGCGAGAGAAGCGAGAGAAGCAAGAGGAGCAAGAGGAGCAAGAGGAGCAAGAGGAGCAAGAGGAGCAAGAGGAGCAAGAGGATGAGCACTGTAACGATACATGATTGTTCGCCGTTTCAACCCCAACTAAGTACAGTATCGCCAAGATAACCAAAATAGATTCCGGCGTTTGAATGGGACAATTGAGAGATGGGTAGGATAGGATAGGATAACCGTGAGGTTGAGTTAAAGCAAGCAAGCAAGCCACTGTCGCGCATTGCGTGAACTCATTAGCCGCCAGTTCCATCTTCAGATCTCCAGACTTCATGAGACCTCAGAAGAGACCGGTGACGCTTTCCAGATATCCTGCTCCGGAGATTCATATGATGAGATCATAATGATAAAGAAGGATCCGATGGTTGGTTGATTAGACTTATTAAAGTTTATAATTTGCAATTATCATCCCATCACCAGTACTCAAATAGTCATCGCCAAGAGAAATTGTGCACCGCTGGAGAGATTATTGAATCATTGGTAAAAGTCCGGAATGGCCGCATGATTAACGGTTTGAGGTTAATCTAAGACATTTCGGAGAATAATGCGTAAATGATTGAAAATTTCAAGATGATTTGTTTTCAAGTTTCATCTCATCCCACTGCTGCTGAGTCCTGTAGTTTTAAATGATGAATGGCATCTTGGTGAGAAGGTAGTAAGTGGAATAGTTTCACATGGATGACTTGCATATATACGAGTGTTATCGCTGGGGGTATGAGAATGGGATTCTTCGTACGAGTAGATGATTACAATCATAATGTGGCTGTGAAAACCGCCGTGGAAAACATACCTGACCGAGGTGGGTGGATGTTTCAGGCCAAAGTCGTTCGTTTCAAGCAATACAAAGAGAGGGAGAGGGAGAGGGAGAGGGAGAGGGAGAGAGAAAGAGAGAGAAAGAGAGAGACAGAGACAGAGGATGAACTTCAGAAGAAGAGTTCCATTAGACCTTTTGTCACGAGGAAGTATATCGATCGGCCTCGACTTCTGCCTTTCGTATCGTCTCTGGTGCCTTGGTCGAAGGAGTTTGCTAGCTAGCCATAGCATACTCATTATTCGTAGTAAGTGAGTAATGTTCGTGATTAGAGAGAGATAGACTTCTCTCTTATACTTTAGTATTTTTATACAGTATTTACAAGATAACTGTATCATGATTTTTATATTTATGGTTATTTTATAGGTATCGGTTTTGCCGAAGATTAGGATTGAATAGTAAAGCACCAAAAAGGGGGCTGGGGTAGGACAAAGGTTAATAGAGTAGGATTAAGCCTAAAGATCCGAATTAGATGGGATTTATCTACTCTATCTGTACTTTGTACTCGACTCTACGGCGTCTAATTAATATGAATCTACTCGAGTCCAGTACAGATGCTACTCGGGTAATGTACACACATTCACCCCTCTTGGCTACAGTTGCTCTGAAAGTAATATGCGGTCTTGAGATTCGAAGAGAACTTAATACAACAGTTGACCTCATCGCTTGGCCTTTTCATACCTCTACTCGAATAACTCACCCATCACCTAATCCTGTAACCTAAGAACCTACCATGATTGGATGGTTGAGCATGAGCATGAGGATGAGCATGAGTATAAGCATGAACCTTTGATCATCAACATCGACATCATCATCGCCGTCATCAACATGGATATTCGTACCAAGCTGTGCCTCGTCTTGCTGAGGGGGAGGGGTAATATCTTTCGGCATTACCATGGTGCGGATACGCATGATAACATGGATGGATTGCCTTCTTAATTCCGAGAAATGTCCTCGAGTACAGTCCTTCAGCCATCCTTCAGTCATTTCTCATTTCTCATTTCTCCGCCACATCATGTTACTGTATGGCCATTCACTGACGAGGCTGGTTGGGCTGAAGATATATGGATTATCTGGGTATTCGGGTATGCATCTGGGTATTCGGGTATGCATCTGGGCATCTGGGCATCTGGGCATCTGGGCATCTGGGCATCTGGGCATCTGGGTATCTGGGTATCTGGGTATGATGGGATTGAAGGAAAAGGCCGTCACCCCCGGATTGCGCATGATGTGTCCAGTGTCCAGCGTCCAATGTCCAGTGTCCAGGTGGAGGAGGTCGGAGAGCAACATGCAGCCAGCATTTCATTATGCAACCCTACAGCAATGCAGCAATGCAGCAATGTCTGACTGACGAATGATCAATCATCCACAAATCCCCCAAAATCCCCAAAAATTCCCATATTTCCAGACTCGTGTTTTTATATGCAGGGTGTATTTGTTGTGTGATCGTTGCCAAATCATGGGATATTCGCTGAAGTGTCACATTCACCGCTTGCAACATGTAAAGATGTACTGAAGAGGCTCGACACGTATATGCTGATCCATTTAAATACCGGCGTTGAGCATTAACCTTACTCGCGATGCCAAAGGAAGTGAGCTCGCAACCAGTCATAGTGTGGCAGAGGAGTTTGCCATATTATTGTGGAATCATATGGGTGGATGATTCTTATGGATGATTCCAATATTTCCCCATTTTATCATCGTCAATAAATCTTCCCTCTTCAGCACCCTCTCCTCACGCCTCATTTCCAATACACAATTATTGATGTTTAGTTGAATAGCTTCGCAAAAATTGAATTCTTTCGGTGGTTTCAGGATACTCAATTCATACCCGCACAGCCTTACTTCACCCCTTATCTCAACGGCACTTGACCATAGGAGTTTAGAGTCACCAATCAACCGATATTAACAGGCAAACCAATAATCTGGAAAAGCGACGAGAACGATAGAGTTAGATACACGGGAAAGAACTGCGGTTCAAAGATCATCCTGCCACGGCCAATCGACCAGTGGAATTGCTCATGCTCATGCTCATGCTCATGCTCATGCTTATGCTCCAGCTCACGATACATACACCTTAGCTCGTTGCCTACACTTACTACTACTCCTCCTACTCTTACACGGAAGCATAGATTCGAACCTCGACTCTCGCCTAGCCCTTGGTACATCGTAGTACGGCAGCATTGTACGACTCCCCCTCCCCGTGTCGGACAACATCTCTGGAGCAGCATCACGAACAAATCATTCCAGATCTTCTGGCCTGATCGATTAGTTCGAGATAAACCCTTCTGCTTTGGTTTCAACCTAGCCCTTGTACTCTAGTGTGGTTGTCTCGCGGGCGTAAGGTGCTAGATTACTCCTACAGTCCTACAGTCCTGCAGTCCTGCAGTCCTGCTTTACATCTGAAACCTTCTTAAAAGAAGATCGGCGGCATTTGGCTGCATTGGTCCATTCACGCCACCAATCTGACCCTTTTTCAATCATCGCCTATCCTTTCGGATATCCAGTCCACCAATACATAATATACCTTGCAGTTGTTATAACTTAACGATTAGCCATTGAGCCACTCCGCATCCTTGGTTCCATCTCGAGAGCGAGGGGTACCAATCCCAAGCATTCCTTTCCCAGCGCCTAGCGCTCCATTTGGTTTTTAGATACACATCCAACCTGGACCAATTATTCCCTAACGAACTTAACATTTCCTTACTGGACTCAAAATACATACTTTGATTCTGGCAAGGGAAAGCCGGGTACTATAGGAAGAAAAGGATTGGAGCATATGTAAATCAATCAAAACTCCTGAAAAGCTTAAGGAAGAAAGGAAGACAGAAAGAAAGGAAGAAGGAAAAAGGAAAAAGGAGACTATTATACATATCTCCCTCCAACCTTGATCGACAGAAGAAGATATTTACATATATACCATTTACATTTCTCATCGGAAACTCGACATTCTTCCCTTTATAGACTTCTTAAGGTTCTCGATACCCTCAACTATCAATACACCTCACACCAAAACAGCAGGACAAGCCTTGACCAAAAGTACCGACAGCTTTCGACCGATCGATTCTCACGTACCTTCCGACCAAGCGAAACGAAACGAAACGTATCAACTTCAATTTTGGTTTTCGAGTTGGACTATCAAATCAAACGTATCGAATCGACAGAAGATATAATTATATCGTTTCAACAGTCGCCCATATAAATAGCAAATTGCTCTGACCTATTCGCCGACCTCACATCGCACGAAAATCCAACGCGCCTATCTGCATCTCAACCTTGTTATCTTGACTCGATCTTTAGCCACCTCTACCTTCGGAAAAGAAAATCCCTGCTTCTTCGATCCGCCTTTGTTGGGCTTGAGGCGAGGCAATTCGGACATTTATATAGCCAACTGATCCTCTCAGTGCCTCCACGCAGAGTAAACAGCTGCGCCAACTTCACTCTCCTATAGGATTCCGCTGGTCGGAACTTTTCTCACTCAGTCGCCAAATTTCAAGATTCAATATTACGAGCTGATGACCGTTATTGTCTTTCTTAATTTCTTGTGAAATTTTGCCGAAAGATTATATTCACCTTTATCGTCTATTTTTTTCCCTTCGACAATTTCTCTTTCCTATTGTTCATATAGCCGAGCCGTATTTTAACCTCAGCCGAGGGACCACAATAGGATTGAGGTCTGGAGACAATAGGAATCGTCGCATATTTCTTTTTCAATACGTTGCAGGACAGTAACGACTCTCTTTTTCCACGACCTTATAGCTTGGTGTATCTTTATTTGTCTTTTATCTTCTTGTTGCAACATCATTTCCAAGTTCTCGATATCAACCTCCTGGATCAAGTCTCGATCTACAATATATCGCGTGACATATCGACATTCAAGTCAACCACACCGAAGTACAGTCACTACAACCAGTATAACATCATATTCGAAATCATGTCCCTCAACCCAAATACACCTAGAGCCTCCAGCGAGGCGGCTTTGGATCAGTTTGTTTTCCAACCAGTTACTCAAGATATGATCAACTATCTTGCTCAAAAGGCGAGAGAAGTCATTCAGTGCGAATCCACACAGACCTCAGGTCAAGCTCCTTCGCCGCCTCGAACCCCCCCTCAAGAGAAGGTATCAGCATCAGATTTACCGTCATTAGAGAGATTCATCGCTTCCTTAGTGAAGAGATCAAATGTTCAAGTACCCACGCTTATGACCAGCTTGGTGTACCTGGCTAGACTGAAGAAAAGACTGCCACCGGTTGCAAAGGGTTTGAGGTGTACAGTTCACAGGATATTCCTCGCAACATTGATCCTATCGGCCAAGTTCCTCAATGATTCATCACCCAAAAACAAACATTGGGCTGAGTACTCAAACGTTCGGGGTTACGATGAGTTCTCGTTTACCAGAACAGAAGTTAACCTCATGGAGAAGCAATTACTTCAGCTACTCAACTGGGACTTGATCGTTAACGCGGATGATCTTTACACTCATCTGGAGCCTTTCCTCACACCAATACGGTTTGACTTGGATCGAAGACAAGAACAACAACGTCTCCACGAAGCACGTCAACAGGCCATCCGAGAACAAGAAGCTCTTGCAATGCAACACATGTCTTTCGACCCAACAGGAAGATACTGGATTCCAGCTGCCGAAGACAAGTACATGTCATACTATGGCGAACAACAATCCCTCTTCCCAACTAACGACACATACAACTACAACTCACCACCTTCCTCATCAGAAGTCCCTGGTCTTACTCGCAGCGGTACCACTGACACCCTCGACGCCATGTCCTCTTCTGCCTCATCCTACATCTCCGAATTATCTCGCTCTGGAACACCTCTATCATCCGTCAGCAGCTACCTCGACGAAAACGATGCCATGCAATGCGATACCTACTCCCCTTCAGGTGTTGTCCGTGACACAGTCACCGTTCATGTTGCTGGCGCTGATGGCAAGCTCCGCCCTATGCTTCCATACGAAATCGACAACATGGCCCACCAAGACAGCATGGCAATGGCAGAGGAAAAGCGTCGCACAGCTAAGAAGTCCAAGGGAAATTTCTTAACGCGATACTTTGGTGGTCAAAAGAACCTCTCAACGGCGTGAAATGTGTTGACTTCTCATTCTGATTCTGGATTGGGAGTTTCAAGGATGGTATGTGTGGATTAAAAATGGCTTGTTTGGGTTACGAATTCCTTTTGTATCAATTATGAAGTTTTTCTTTTCTTTTCCGGTTTTTGTTCCCCCTTCGAATTCGAGAATGGAATGTTATGAAATTCTGCATCATATCACATCAGGCATCGCGAGGAGTTTATTTCGGGCGTTTAGATTGGATCCTGAATCGCATCACATTCACATCATGGATGGGAATGTGGAAAGAGAGGTCGCAAGGACGGGCCTGATCTTCAGGATGAGAGAAAAATCTGGATTTTTTATGGTCTTTTTGACAGGATTGGCATGAATTTGGGAATGGCTTGGGAATACCCCTGAGATATTTGATGGTCGTTGGGGCATGGCTGGAATAAATGATAACGTCACGTTACATAGAATAGCATTGGTGGCATAACATATGGTTGGTCTCATTAGGCCTGGTCGGATCTGATCTGTTTGTATTCAACAGAGTATACAAAGAAAGGAGGGTTCTAATAATTAATATGTTCACTGCTACTTTCTTTGTCTGTTCCTCTCCTTTGTCTTCCATGTGTGACCTCCGTATTCAAAACAAAAACTACTCGAGTACAGACTCAATAATAACGACTTGCCTTTACCTTCTTACACTTCGTCTAGTGTAGGTATTATCGCTTGTTAGCCACGTGACATTGTGAGCACTTCTATCATTCTTCCGCGCTGGCAGCACTCTCGAAGCGTCAAAACCCAATCCATCACCTCCTCCTAACATAGACCCGTAAAATTGCCCCGCCCCCCCAAAGAATGCCATCCAAGAAATCCTCGACCTCTGTTGTCTGCTCACACCCGCACCTCCTTACCACCCCTCACCCCTCCCAAACCCAATTCTCACGCGTTTCTCCCTCCCGTCGCGCCGCAGCTACTACATTGACCGGCTTTCACAGGGCGGAAATCACAGATACACTTCTTCATGAGTTTGCATCGGATCTAGATTTTGCATCGACATTCCCCGGACCATTGGTTTTGGGGGGTGATGACTTGGCTATGGATCCGAGACAAGGGGGGCAAACATTTAGGAGTTGGGAGAGGGGCGAATGTCGAAATTCGGTACCGGAAGAGGCGGATGTGGGGAGAGGGAAAGGGAGGAGAAAAGGGGAAGCTAGGAGGTCGATCTATGTTGTGGGGCCGCCGGGAATTGATGGGGAGGGCGAGGATGGATTTATGAAGGGGTGGGATGAGTGTGGGGTTGGGCTTGAGAGTGATAGTGGCAGTGAAAAGCGAGAGAGGAGTAAGCGTATCAGGAAAGGGGAGGATTGGAAGATAGGCAATTGGATATCAGATCTTATCTCTTACCTCGAAGCATTCTACCACGGGCTCCCTGTAAAACACCTAGATCCCTCACTTCTCCACTTTACACCCTGGGAAGACACCTCACCACAGCCTTCCAAATCCAAATCTACCTCGGGAAGAGAATCCCCCCCCTACATATCCATCCGCACCAGCACCTTCAAAACCGGTATCCGCTTCCGCAATACCCCTTCCTCCCCCTTTACCCACCAGCTAAATCTCTCGGATCTCCTCGATCTCGCTATTGATATATTACCCGAAGATGCATATGCGATGTTAATGCTCGTAAGCCATGATTTGTACGAAGATGACGACGATGAGTTTATATGCGGACGTGCGTACGGGGGAAGTCGAGTTGCGGTGGTCAGTACCGCGAGATATAACCCGGGGTTGGATGGGGTGCAGAAGGTGGAGAGGGCGCATGCTTGGCCGGGGAGTCATTGTGTGGATTATGCGGATGAGGTCTGTAGAATTCAGGGGAAGAGGGGAGGGAAGAGAAAGAGAAAGAGAAAGAGGGTGGAGGATCGAATGAGATACGCGATTGCGGGAAGTCCCCTGGCCCTCGCAGTCGCGCAGCAAAATCTTCTCCCTTCACTCCTCTCTTCCCCTAACATTCGATCGGATACTCAAGCGGGCCTTTATCTCTCCCGAATCTGCCGCACCGCATCCCATGAACTAGGTCATTGTTTCGGGATCGGTCATTGTGTATATTATGCCTGTTGTATGCAGGGCAGCGCGTCCATAATTGAAGATGCGCGACAACCTCCATATCTATGCCCAATAGATTTGGCGAAGGTGGTTCATGCAACCGGGGCAGATGTTAGAGAGAGATATGAGGTGTTGTTGGAATTTTGTGAGGGGCATGGGGATGTGCATATGTTTGTTGCGTTTGGGAGGTGGATCCAGGGGAGGTTGAGACAGATTAAGGAGTTGGAGATGGGCGAGGAAGAGGAAGGGGAGGAGAGAGAGACGAAGCAAGACAATGTATTAGATTGAAGAAGGGAGACGCTCGTACCAATTCAAGCACAGAGATTGGGTCAGATCTTTAGATCAATTGGGATATCGAAATGCAGTGAGATATTGGATTGAGTTGGACATCCAGGTGATATCATAACATTCAAATATCAAACTAGGTTTGAAAGTTATTTCGGACATTTAGACCAAGCAGGATGATGCATATACTCCATGGACGGGCGAGTTATTGATAGAGGAACAGAAGGAGATAGATTGTTGTCCAAATCAAATCAAACCTGAACATATAACTATATACATCCAAAAAACTTTCCACATTGTCCCTTCCCCTATCACCAACCATAACAGCTATGTTATGAGCTGTGCTCTGTTACACCAAGAGATTTAGCAACATGCTTGCGGCACGAAAATGACAGGTGGCATTGGATAGACAATCAGAGCTTGCAGGAGAAAGACGATACTTATTAAATTTTATAGCACCTGCTGAGAATGATAAATATGCAAAGAATTTAGGCAAAAAAAAGGCAATGTTTATTAGTGATATGTTTGTACATGATATAAAGCCAACTACAGCTTCATCAATCTCCATGCTTTCAATCCCCACGAAGGGGCAGAGTAGCCACCATCTCATTTCTTAACCCCCAAAAGCCCCTCCCACTCCTTCCTGAGCTTCTCCATCTCTGTCCAACACTTGACACCCAATACCTCGAAATCCTCTCTAGCTTCCCTCGTCAGTGGTACCGCATCCCTTTTTCGTCCCTTCCTTCTTTCACCCGTGTCAATTGTCTTTGGGGTTTTGCCTTCCCATCCCCAGCCTGGAACTTCTGTGCGAATAACACGTCCGTTCCCACTTGAGTCGGTGGCTGATCCCCACTTTGAAGCTGGTGCGTCCATGGTGTCTAGAATTTCGTCCGGAGACAATGCTACCCACACTGGTGCTACGGCGGCGGTATAGGCTTTTATGGTATGCCATTGGCTGCCCATCCATCTCACGAGGTAGAAGATTATTCTGTAGAAAAATACCAAGATAAAATTCAAGGGCATAATCTCTGAAACAAAAATTCCAGGCTGCACCACGTACATCTTTGGCCTTATTAGCTTTACTGGAGGGTGCTTTTCAGAATCTGCTTCGTCATTTGATTGAGACTCCTTCACGCGAACATCTGAACAGTCAAACCACGAAGAAGAGGCTTTGCCTGCTGCCCGTAGCTTTCTTGAAAGGACGAGAACATCTGTAAGGCGCTTCGAGCTTTCGTACGGCGCGTGGCTTTCCAAACCTTGCAGATCTTCTGCATTTAGATGTTCTGCTTGTGCCTCGAGGCTGGATACCCATATGATTCTTCCGCTAGCAGTGGCTGAAGAGGAAGCAGTGCGTGATAAGAGTGGCATGAGTTCGTGTGCGAGAATATAATGTCCAAAAACATTAGAACAGAACGTTGCGCCAAGGGGTGGTTCTTCTGGATTTTCGCCATTGAGTAAATGATCGGTAGCCTCACCATCTGAACTCTCGGCTGTTTTTGAGGAAGCAGAGTGTAGTTGCGGTTTTGTCCTAGTTCCAACCTCTGCAAGCTTATAAGTTGGCCATGTTACAGCTTCCGTCATATCTGTCAAGACAGTCCATATAGCCTTTGGCCAATTGATTCCTGACCATCCTCCTATGCCCGCGTTCAAGACTACGACGTCCAATCTGGGTATCCGGATTCCGCTCAAACCCCACCCCCAAGATCTCTGTTCACCATCAGACCCTTCCTTCTGGCTCAATGCCCACCTGTCTTGCTGAACGCCTGGAGAGTACGAAGCAGTCCCAGGAGACCCAACAGGTAGCTTCAGGCCATCCATCGTAGTAGCATCCGGGCTGCCAACAGTTCCATTGACCAGCTTGTCAGCGACCGCATATACACTTTTCAAGTCACACAAGTCGACTTCAACCCCAAGGAAGTGGACCCTAGCCACCATATCTTGCCATTTGTATACATTTCCCTGGGACTTAGCTTTTGCGCGTAGTGAGTCTGCGAATTGAGAGTAATCAACGAGTTTTCGCAGATGGCCACGCAGGCGCGAGATTGTGAATCGTGTCTTCAGCGGAGTACGTGTACTAAGGATAAGAATCAGATGTTTCGACGGAGGAGTATCGGATGAGGTTAGAAATTCGTCAATCAATCGAGCGGCGATAGCAAATCCTAAACCACTACAAAGTTGTCAATAAATAGAACTGGGAGCCTCGAAGCTTGCTATGAATAATGGGGACACCTCGGGGTAGTAATACCTATTGGCGCCTGTTATGAGTGCAAAAGTTTGACTTTCACTTGCCTCCCATGGCGGTAAACCCATCTTATTAACCTTTCGTGGTTGATTTGTAAATTATTGTTGAGACGATGAGATTCGGGGGAGCGACTTGCATATGGCTGGCGATTGCTCCCTCCTTAAAGTATACGGATTAGGTAGGTCAGGTTATGTGTACCTAATTAACCGTAAGCGCCTCATTTCATAAGACAGAAGGGGGCTGACGGTGAATTCTAATCGACCAGGGCAAGAGTATATTTGGAGTGGACGTTACAAGCCTCCATTATTGATTTACTTCAAATTGATGTTATTTACGTTAGTTGTTGTCATGGTTGAGTATGGTTGGGTTGAATGTTGAGAAGTCCGCTGATATGGTAGTATGCATCGTTTTCCATATCGTCCATTGCTACAAGGACACGTGAGATTGTATTTATGCGTACGATCATTATTCAGCAAAGCGACTAGAACTGGTGGAAGTGTGGGAATTTGAAGAGTAATTACTCGAGTACTCGTAGTAAGTCAGCCACTTGGAATAAGAGGATGCTGTCAAAGTTTAGATTCTACGCTATTCCTCGAGTGCTTCGTAGATTAGACATATTGAAGCGTCTGTCGCTCGCTTATGAGGGGCGGGCGCTTGCTGTCGGTTCATTCAATGGATCGGGGTGTACGAGTACACTTTAATCCGGTTCCGTGAAAAAGGAAAAATGTAGTCTCATTAAATCAAGAAACCATCTCATCCTCATTCTCATTCTCACTCTCCTTCGCACCCCGCCGCCGCTACATTTCTTCTTCTCAATCTTAACAAGTGCCACTCAAAATATTCAACCTGTCATTTTCTCCGGTCGATATGACTTTTGGATCTCTACGACTGCTCAGGCCTACGAAAAAGAACACTTGAGGAAGACTAACTGACTCATCCCAAAAAATCACCGTGCCTAGTACCCGAATCGGATCGTTGAGCCACGGTTGAACAATCGAGACTAAAATCGCATCTTGTTGAACCGTGTACACAACTCGGACCTCACCTCCCCCGCACTTATTGAGAGTGCTTCTCATTTCTCTGCGCTGGTTATTTTGATCTACACCCCACCATCATCATGGCCAACGACCAGCAGGTTCACGAACATGTACCTCACAAGGGCAAGCATAGTGAACAATTTCCTATGACAAATTGGATATATGATGTATTCCTCTGGACATTTTCGATACTTGTCGACCTCTTCTTTCGAGAAGTCCATCCAAGAGGATCGTGGAAAGTTCCAAGGCGTGGGCCTGTTATCTTTGTAGCAGCTCCTCATGCCAATCAGGTATGCGACAGCCAGCTTTTACAACTTTGAAGCTCTTAATTGACACAATTGACTAGTTCGTTGATCCCCTCATTCTCATGCGCACTCTTCGAAATGAATGTCATCGTCGCGCCGCTTTCCTTATCGCCGCAAAATCTATGGGCCGATTCATTGTGGGATGGTTTGCGCGTAAAGTGGGTGCGGTTCCTGTTGGACGAGCTCTGGATATGGTGAAGCCTGGATCTGGTACAGTATACCTTCCGGACCCTATTAACGACCCACTTCTCATCCGAGGCGTTGGTACAAAGTTTGACGGAGAAGAAATACAAGTTGGAGGATTATTAGTTTTGCCTACCATTGAAGGAACTGCGGCCAATACAGAAATAGCGGAAGTAATCAGTGCTGAGGAGTTGAGGTTGAAGAAACCTTTCAAAGGTCGAAATGCCATGATACAACTCACTGGACGAGACGATGTTGATGAAAACGGCAAGTTCGGCGATCAGTCCGTCAAGGGTACCAAGGAAGGCTTTGAAGGGTCGAAGTACAAGGTCGCCCCGAAAGTTGACCAAACACAAGTTTATGATGCTGTCTTCGATCGTCTCAGTGGCGGTGGAGCTGTCGGAATCTTCCCAGAGGGTGGAAGTCATGACAGGACCGAATTACTCCCCTTGAAAGCTGGTGTGGCTATTATGGCGCTTGGGTCTTTGGCTGCCAATCCCGACAGTGGTCTTCAAATTGTGCCATGTGGTATGAATTACTTTCACGCTCATAAGTTTCGATCTAGGGCTGTAATTGAGTTTGGAAATCCTATCGATATCCCAAAAGAGCTTGTCGAGCTTTACAAAAGTGGAGACCGAAGAGGGGCTGTCAGTCAATTGTTGGATATTGTATATCAGGCCCTTGTTGCTGTTACTGTCACAAGCCCGGACTATGACACTCTCATGCTTATTCAAGCCGCTCGAAGACTCTATAATCCAACTGGAAAGAAACTTCCACTTCCAATGGTAGTTGAGTTAAACCGAAGATTAGTTAAGGGTTATACACATTATAAGGATGATCCACGGATTGTTTCGCTCAAGAAATCTGTTTTAGACTACAACCGACAGCTACGCTATGTGAATCTCAGAGATCACCAAGTCGAATACGCCAAGTTCTCTGTTCCAAAAGCTGTATTCCTTCTGTTTTACCGCCTAGGAAAGCTTGCGGTTTTGTCTATTGGTGTTATTCCAGGACTTTTCTTATTCGCCCCCGTGTTCATAGCTTCAAAACTGATCAGCATAAAAAAATCAAAAGAAGCTTTGGCGGCATCTACCGTCAAACTTCAGGGTCGAGATGTCATGGCAACATGGAAACTATTGGTTGCTCTAGCTTTTGCACCAATCTTATACAACTTTTATACCATCAGTCTTGCATATTGGACTTACAAAAACAGAGTCCAAGGTTACGTACCCGAATGGGTCCCACTTTGGGCAATCTTCGTTTTTGGCTACATCCTCTTCCCAGCTATTACATTTGCAGCGCTTCGTTTCGGAGAAGTTGGTATGGATATCGCCAAATCATTGCGGCCTTTAATTGTGGCTCTCAACCCAGCTTCTAGTAACGTTATATTCAAACTTCGTGAGCGCAGGGCACAGCTTAGCGCGCAAGTTACGGACGTTATCAACACACTTGGGCCAGAAATGTTCCCCGATTTTGATGCTTCCAGAATAGTGGCTGATCCCTTCAATCGCGATGATGCCAAAGTTCCTACTTCGCCTCATCAAAATGATTTACGTCGCAATAGCCATCAGTCTAATCATTCGGATGAATCACCACCACGTATTATGCATAGAAGTAATACTGCAGGTGCATCCATTGGCGGTGGCTCAAGCATGAATGGTAGTCTTCCACGCAATGAGTCGTTTGGAAATCTAGGCAACATCGCACTGTTTGCAACACGGCCACCATCCAGGAGCAGGAGCAGGAGTCGCAGCAGCAGTAGCGGTGGTGCCGTAGGATCAGCGGGCTTCCCGTTGAAGAGCTTCAGTGCATTGGATGGAAAAGCAAGTTTTGATGAGGTTAGTCTGAAGATTCGGGGAGCCATGAAGGAGAGAGGGCAGATGAGACGAAGACAGAGTGAGGCGACGAGAGAGCACGAGGACGCGGCGTACAGTAGCGATGATGAGGAGAGGAAAAGGGTTTAACGGGGAGGCAAAGTTAATTCGGCGGCTCGGTATTTTGAGGGGAGACCATGGTATAGGCGAAGGATGGGATAGTCTGTTAGCAGGGCGTACGTAGCATGGGCGTTCAGGGGAAAATACCACTGTAGATGGATGATGTCCTTCAACTTTTTCTAGCTGAATGAAAATCGTATCAAGATTCACTTACATGCCTACAGTATTTCTGATTACGTGATGTCTAGAGGCTGATTGTTCTTCTCGTCGCCCTCCAGCATTTTGCCAGCATGTCGCTAGCATCTCGCTAGGTTGGCTCCCCCTCCTCCGGTACTGCAACATCCATCTCTCTCCTTCCACTCTCGTACAGAATGCATACAATACGATTCCTGTGCTCCCATGCTCCCACGCGCAACTCGCAGTTTGCAGTTTGCAGTTTGAGAACGAAAATTAAACCTTCTTTCTTTTTTTTGGTAACTTATTTTTCGTTATTATTATATTATATTGTATTATACATATTATATTATATCATACATATCATATATATCATAGAGTACATATCATATCATATTACTCGTACACTTTATCAAATCATCTTTTGCCTTCCCCCATCACTATCATCATCATCATCACCATTACCAGCCAGCAATCAACAAGCAGCAATCAACAAGCAACAATCAGCAGCCAACGACCAATAGTCAACAAGCAGCAGCTATCATTCGAAAATCCATTCCAATCATTTATTTACTCCCCATTTATTTGTTCATCTATTCATCCATCTACCACTAATTCAATTGTAAAAAAAAGAAAATAAAAGAAGGAAAATATATGCGAATATTATGATAGCGTTGAGCTGGATTGGGCTGGACTGGGTTGGATTAGGTTAGGTCAGATCAGACTATGTGATGTTAGGTGTGACGATTGAAATTTGGGATTGGAGTTTGATGGTAATGTATGAGTATATTGTGATGAATGGATGGATGGATGGATATTGGTTGTGTATTTTGATGAGGTGATGGGAGGGATGATTTGAGGGGATAGAATGGGATGGGATAGGTTGGGATGGTTTAACGAAGATAGATGTATTGTTTGTATTTATGTTATGCTACTGGTACAGTATATTCATTCATCCATTCTCATCAACATCTCTCCTCGCTTCCTCGTATCGGTATTGAAACGAGCACTCGGGTACTCTAGAGTAGATAAATACAGATTTGACGAGTGAAGAGAAAGAAAGAGAAGATAGGAGGGGAGGAGGAAAAGGAAATGGTTGGAGGTTAAGAGATAAATCGTTCACAATACTTCATGACAATTACGGATTCTCTGCATGTCCTCGTTACTCGTACGTATGCATGCATATTATATATATTCTGTATGATGGGGATACCATATTGTGCATACGAGCACTTGTCATTTTCCAGAAAGTGTGAGGTTTTATTTTTTGAATCTCGTTTTTTGTCTTGTCTGCTGCGTTGTTGTGATGGCGTTGTGGTGTGATGGTGTTGTGGTGATGGTGTTGTGGTGTTGTGGTGTTGTGTGGTGTCACCAGTAGATGAATGAGAGAATGAAGGCGAGAAAGCCATCAAGCCACCCGATTCTCAGAGTACACACACACACTCGGGTCACGGGAGATGGGAGATGGGAGATGGGAGATCGGAGATGGGTTTTCTGCGATGCCTGTCTATCTGGTGCCGGAGAATTAGATGTGCGAGGAAGAGATGATGCAATCCTATCAATTCCCGAGAAGCAAAAGGTCTAGATGCGAAGTGAATGTGTATGGAAAAAACCTTGGCATAGATACGAGGACAGACTCACAGAGTACAGAGTATTTGGTCGTGCATCATTTAGAAGAGGGACGACCGTGACTATGACTATGACTATGACTATGATTATGACTATGACCATGACCATGACCATGACCATAACCCCATATTAGATCATTATTGTACTGCTTGATGCTGTCTGTACCTTCCCTCCCATCTCAAGCTCGACGACCTCAGCAACAACAACAACAACAACAACAGCCACCAAACACGGTGGAATAATCAATCAATCATCCATCCTTCCTTCTTCCAACTGTTTGTTCCGGCAAATATCATTCATACAGCTTCTCCAATTCAGGTAAGAGAGCATTAAACCTTCCCTTTCCTTCCCCTTGCATATTCAAGTACTCGCTCGTACTCTACATGCATATTACTATGTGTCATCTTGCCACTGTGTTGTTTTGCTTTGCTTGCATCCTTCCACTTCATTTACATCCTCATCCTCATCGTCTTCTCGTCTCTTCTCCTCATCGTCTTCTCGTCTT
>NGKF01000027.1:45031-89029 GCA_002162555.1 Monilinia aucupariae | reverse complement strand
GTAGGAGTGCGACGCATTCTATACATGCACCGCTCGAATCATCAATGGTGTACGCGCGGCGACGAGGAAAATCATCAATGGAGACGATGAGGCCGATGAGTTTTATATAGCGAATGGGATGGTTGAGGTAGTGGTGGATTCGTTTACCTAGTTTTATACATTATTAGCTGATTGCCTTTTCTCTCTTTCTCTCATCCGTCACTTTCCTGCACCTCTCTATATATACACTTAGGCGTTCCAGGATCAAAAGCAAGAGAGGGAATATAAACGCACCTTCAAAATACACCTCCCGATCCTTGAGGAGGATGATATCTGCACAGCGTAGAGCGCACCATTTATTATACGTGGGTGAGAGGTGGTAGAGATTGGGTGGTTGGAGGGGTGCGAGTTTGGATGTGGATGTGGATGAGGGGGTGGTCATGACATTTTCTTCTGGCGCATCATGTATAGTAGAGAGACGGGAGACCTTGAGGAAATTGTGCAATTAATTCGGCAAATTGGAAGTGATTTGGTGCAAGATTCGAGATGATGAGTTTGAGCTGCTTGTTTTGGTCGTAGATGCGAAATGGTTCGGTGATGCAGTTGGACCGAGGTGAAAAGTGGAGATGGAAATCGCGAGGTTGACGCGTCGGGCGATGCTGTCACGTGTGCGTGCGAGTACGGTATTTGGAAGAACAGGGATTGGTTTGAGCTGAGGCCCAATCCAGACCAGAGCTGGAGGAAGATCTAGAAGTTCGATATCAATTTCAGAAAATTAAAAGGTATACAAAGCACATGCATGCATTTACTTTGGGGGGTCGATATTGTTCCAAGACGTCAAATGTATTAAAGTGGATATTCTACGAACAATAAGTGATTCTAGAGAAAATGGAGAAACCCGTGGTTAAATCGTCGTAGTTACCAACGCCCGCTTCCATGCATATCATATCCATCCGGACGTATCAAGAAGACCAATTACGCCCGTAAACTCCGTTTCCATATGTAAGATGTCAATCGTATCATCGCGCCCGAGTAGTTTTCGCCCGCTTGGATTGCCGAGTGCCTTGCTTCTTCACTCTCTTTTGAGGAGTTGGTTTCTCAACCTCGACTTCTTCTTCATCTTCCTCTACTTCTTCTGCTTGACTATCGGAAACGTAATCCATTGCTTCATCTTCATCTTCATCTTCTTCTACTTCTACTTCAAGCTTCCTCTTCTTGCCTCTCAATGACTTCTTCGGTGCTGATTTTTTATTAACCTCAGCATCAACCTCAGAGTTAACCTCTTTCTTCTTTCCCTTACCTTTGCTCTTCGCCTTATCTTTACTCTTGCCCGAGCCAAAGCCGTTTTGGATTCTCTGAAACTCCTCTTCATCCAGTTCATCAGGACCATTCGCCGACTTCTTTCCGCCATATTTTGTCGCCAATCCATCCAAGAAGCCACCACTCATTCTTGAAGCTTGTCTAGCCTGGATAATAGCCGCCAAATCACCCATATGACCACCATCTGCCTCCTTTGATTTCTTCTTGCTGTTTTCTGGTGCACCCCGGCTCGACCCCTTCAACAACTTATCAGCACCCATTTGTTTGGCAGCCTCTGCAGCTTCTTTCTCCTCCTCTCTGGCCTTTTTCATTCTCCTAGCCTTCGAAGCCTTGGTTTCATTCCTAAAAACGGCATATTCCTCAACGACCCCCTTCTTGATTGCTTCCTCGATAATCTCCCGAAATCGTTCTTCGTCCTCGACTGGGTCACTTAACATAACAACTTGATAGATCTTTCCCCATTTTCCTTCGAAGGCTGTATATGCTCCCAACAAATCATCTTTCTCTTCATCAGAACCTTTGTAGACATTGGAAAATTCATTGATGGCGTCAGTAGTAACAATATCTTTGTATTGCTCGGAATAGAAATCGGTCCATGAGAAGCCATCAGCATCAACAGACTCGGAGGTAGATCCAGTACGATCATATCGTTTGCGGCGGTTCGGATTAGAGAGGACGGCATATGCGAAAGCGATTTCTTGAAATTTTGTATGGGAAGTATCTTTGAGATGCTCTGGAGCCTTGTCTAGAAGATTGTTAGTCGTGCAGATTCACTTTATGCGATGGCAGTATATAATGATTTTGAAGATGATCGTATCAAAAAAGAAGCGCGAATGTGATACCAATATATACTCTCAGTAAAAAGATGTCAATGAAGACTATAGCATACCTGGGTGGTGCTTCAAAGCGCATTTGCGGTATGCGCGTTTGACTTCATCTTCAGATGCAGACTTCTCAATACCCAGAACTTCGTATGGATTGATTTGAGGCGGGGTCTCATCTGCGACATCATTTTGATGGGCCATTTTGAGATTGTTCTTGTTATTGTTGGCAGAATTGTAGAATGGTGGTGAATTGCAATGAGACTTGTTATGTAGCTAGTAGTATGTATGTGAAAGAGTAATTTGTACTCGAGTGCGAGCATATGATTGCTTGTCTGTTCGTTCGAGGAAACGCGGTTTGATAGCGAAGATCGCGTAAAGTGTTTTGGTTGCGCTAGTTGAGAGGCTAGATAGAACCTTGAATTATTAAGCTCCGACCTCCGACTTCCGATCCCCTCCTTAATCAGCAGGGGTGACTTCATCAAAGAGGAGAATATCAATATCAATTGGCCCAATCACATTATCTCAATCAGCAAGTTATCCCATCTCCGTTCAAACACCACGTGCACACACATCTCACCAAATGAATGGTTTTTGAGTGGATAAGCTGCTGTGTCATTTTCTATAAGAACAATTACAACTCATGGCCCTATATTCTCTTACAAATAGGCTTAAACATCAAAATCAACCCAACTGACATCCCCAAACTTTCCTTCGGGGTCCTGGAACACCTTCTCTGGACTGCTGTATGGAGCCCATTGCTCATCATTGTATTGTACATCATACAACGCAACTGACCTTCCAGTCGCATTATAACCTGGTCCATAGTTCTTGTATTCAGCTTGAACGGTGCTGTACTTGCCATTGCTGGTATTGTACCGAGCAGGGATCCAATCGATAAATCCCGTGGAAAGAATCGAATCATCGAGATAGGTGCGAGCGAAGATTGATCGCATTTGCGCATTCTGGTTGGCTAGCGTTAGAACATGTTCTTAGGTGATGAATTGCGGGACACATACCCAAGGTCTGCCAAGTGGGCATTTTCCTTTGATGCTTAAACTGCTGTTGGCTTTCTGCACGGTCGAATCTACGACATATACTCCATATTTATTCTCAAATGTCGTATTGCTTCCTTTCCACGCTGTTATGCCCCCGCCACACGATCGGAGGGAGAGTTCTGATTCTGTGACCCAGAGAGTACCAAAACCGTACAAGAAATCGGTTTGGCCGGCGATGAGGGATTTAGAAATGTAAGAATTAGATAGTTTTCCTACATAGATCTTGGTTGTCTTAGTACGTGGAGGAAACTGGCTGGTTAAAAGAACATACAGTATCTTGGTAGCTGTAGAAGCCAGTGTGGTAGAAGCCACCGTTTGCATAGCTTATGCTCAATGCGAGGGAGGGTCCAGCAGCTATTATCTTGTCAGTCGATTTTCTTTCTTTTATTCCACTAGACCTCTATCTAGCTCGGCGACAATGAATATCCTGCTATCAATTCCCGAATTGAGATCAGATATCACGATTGATACCACAATCAAGCATACTTGTCCAGTGGGGGCCGGACAGCAGCTCCAAGTATCTTCTACAAATAATCGATGTTCTCTTTCTTCGGAGAAGGGCAGATACTTACAGTATGGTAGATAATCGTTGACTAAATTCAAATTGTATGTTCTGAAATCTGTGCTTCCAAATGGTGTTCCGGCTGGAACAGGGAACCCACTAGGCCCACTCCCAGTGAAAGATGCATTGAGATTTGGTGCAACAGTCAAGGTTGTTGTATAGGTGTTATCCCCTTTACCGGCGACTGCTTTCCAGATAATATTGACGGTATTGGAAGACTGGTTAAGAGGATTTGATGTTTGGCCAAGTAGATAGGTGGGACCACGACGGGTGACATTGACCTAGTACCATGTTAACGATCCTGCGACGAGCTAAAGTCAAGGTGAACAAAACCGGGGGGTCTCACCTGTTCTGTGTAGTTCCCAGATGCAATAAGAATGATATATGTATCAGTATTGTTTGGTAAACTCGCCACAGCTATTGTCATTTACAATTAGCCTCAGTCCAACCTTTCAACTACCACATCCCGTGCTTGGGACCCAGATACATACCAGACTGCACCGTCTTGTAACCCGAATTACCCCCCTCCGCATCTACGTACTTTGTGCGCTGCAAGTCGCATCCTTGTAATGGATTCTTCGTGGGCTTTTGACAAGCATGTCTTTGTTTCTGGCTATTGATGTTCCAGCTTGCAGAGACGAGTGGAAGGAGGCAGGTTAGAAATAACAATGGGCGGACCATTTTGATGTACCTGTTGACAAAACTGATCAATGGAGTTGAGAAGTGTCAATTGAGTTTTGAAGGATCAGTTCAAGAAGTGAGTATGAGTGAGAAAGGGGCCGAGGAAGCCTCTTTATATTTCATCAAATATTGACCAAAGCTTTGATTAATACTGTGCTTCATCATTCAATCAAGAGAGGGGTGGATTATCAGATGCCGATACTTCGGAATAATCCCCCTACCCAAGTCTATATTTTCCCTTTCACCGACTTGGAACTTAGAAGCTGCAGATACACTTCTCAGCCATAATGCCATTTTCGCTACTATCATCTAGATTAGAGGGCTTAGGAGATTTGCATTAGTAGATTGGGAATTAAGTACCAAACGCTAACGTCGCCAGGCGAATGCTTATTTTCCTGGCGAGGCAAGGTGTATGGTTGTCGGGATCTAACTGTCCAATGCCAGGTACAAAGTATAAATAGGAATTCAGATGGTTCAGACGAACGATTCTCCAGTCAGGTAGGTACCCGAGCACACTGACTGATGTTCACGGAGGACTGTAGTCGGACTTTCGCTTGCTGAACCTTATACGCAGCATCACCAGCATGGTTCTACGAGTATATGGCATTATATTGGTTCGGCCCCTCTCGAGCCTCGTCTCTCCATTCGGATATAGTTAGACTCGATTGATGCATAAGGAGCACTCTCTAACAACATCGTGCCATGGCCCACGGAGTGCTTAAGCCTTTCCGATAAACTCTATTTAAATTTGTCTGAAGTTTAGAAGCGTTCATTTCGTTTGCTTTAGCGAAATGATAAATGTGAAACACTCAACCGAGTCCTCGTGGTGCTGCGGGTAATCCGAGAGATTCGAAGATTCGCTGAGACGATCGCACGTTGATGACTTGACAAGTGCTGCGGGGATCTTTGGACATTCTGCACAGGCTGGGGTGGGCGCGGACGGGTAGGGAATAGGCTCGCTGGAAAAGACGCTGCAGAAACGCCGGTGGAAACGGGTTGTGTCAAGTTTTGGCTGCGGGGGAACGGCGTAACCGGGCAGGATTATTACGTATATCCAGTCCAATCGAGTCGAGTCTATGGCCGTATATATTGGTGGCGGTGTATCCATACAGAGCATGTTCTTGAATGGAACTCATTTTCGAGAACATTTCTATTCGGGCTTGAGACTTGGGCACCCGTACTCTCGGGACATCCAACCCTCACCGGGCAGCCAACCCTATACTCGAGTATAATATCCGTGAATCCAGATATGCCCATGGATAACTGGTTCGAAGGTACTCGAGTAAGATCATTTTCAATTCAATAACATAGAAGAATTTGAAACCATATAATACTAATTGCACAGGTACAATATTCGATCATTCTCGTACTCGTTCAATCAAAGGAGAATAAATGAACCTAGGACTACTCTAAGGTCGACGTAGGCACAACGAGTTCGAAGGGCTAGCCTTCGAATGCAAGCTGTAATAGAGTAGACAGAAAAGTAAGGGATAGTAAATCAGGGGGAGGCAAGGGAGCGACAATAAAGGAGCGAATATATCCTTTGCCTCAAGCCTTAAAAGCCCTGTGCATGAGTACTGGGGAGAGATATACCTCTTCAATATCATCGCATGATTTATACTTTTGCATCTTTCTTCTTCTTTAAATTAATTTATTGATTAGCCTTTTATTCATGTGCCATTGCATGTTTCAAACGTTTTAAGCATTTACTTCTTTTGTGCTGAGGCTCTGAGAGTAGGATGATTATTATCTTATCTTGAAGGTTCGACGGGTTATACCCTAGGGCCTCTTTGCTCAACAGAGATTAAGTTCCATCAAGGGGTGCGCAATTGTTCGGATATTGAAATCAAGAGGCTTCGTCCGAACAACAAGTCCAAATGCTCTAACCACCATAAGTCTTCCGAAGCTGGGGCGTGGGGCTTTTGAGGATGCTGTGTGGTCATACTAACAGATGGACGCTAGTGGCACGTTCTTCTCTGTTCCTCCCTCTATCGAAATCTAAACCAACACTAGATTGAGTGGATGCTCTACTGGTAATACATGATTTACAATCATGTGTAGAATTACAGGTACGGGTCAGCATGCATATCTTACAGACTCCCGATCTAAAGCGTTTCTCTTCCCAATTCCTCATCAACCAGCCTCCTTTCGTGCTCCTCCTCCCTCCTCTTCGCTCTCTCCTTTTCCTGTCCATGGCCCTTCTTCACACTCCTCCAATCCAATCCACATGCCGCCACAAAACTACCTATCGCACATGCAGTAGTCACCCAATAACAACGCGTAAGTTCTTCGACATAAGCTTGCCGAACTGCATCTAGTGCATCCTCCTGATGCAGCTGCGCTAGCAACGATGTTATTTTAGTAGCTCCGCTGTGCAAAAAGACTTGAGGGTCGAGTTGGGGGGCATGTTCCTCTATTCCGGATTTGAGACCGTTTTGGAAGAGGGTTTGACAGACGGATATGAAGAGGGCGCCACCTAGAGATTGGAAAAATGATACGCAGGCTGTACCGACGGGAACGTCGACGAGTGGGAGGATGGTCTGGACTACTAGGACACCACCTTGGAATCCAACGCCAATGCCAATTCCGGCTATGACTTGGTAGCCAAACCATTGAGACATGGGAGTGGTGAGGGAAAAGGTAGTTATGAGACCAGAACCGATGGCAAATAATATCATGCAAAAAATCATCACGGGAGTGTAATATCCGATTGCAGTAATGAGACCTCCAGTTACTATGGATGATAGCACGGTGGATATTAAGAGGGGGAGGAGCTCAATCCCGGCTTTGGTCGCAGAGGCACCTTTGACGGATTGGAAGTAAATTGCTAGGTAGAAAATTAGAGCGAAGAAACCGGCTCCAAAAAGGAAAGCGAAGGTGTATGCGAGTATGGTGTTGCGATCTTTGAAGAAACGGGGGGGAAGAATGCCTTTATCACCAAGCATGATTTGGGAGGCGATGAAGAGCATGAATAACAAGGCTGATCCGACGAGGAGGCCGATTATTTTCGCGGAACTCCATGGGTATGTGGTACCGCCCCATTGGAGAGCGAGCAAAAGACAAATGACGGCGGGGATGAGGATGGCTGTGCCGATGAGATCGAGCTTTTGGATCCGAGCGAGGATGGATAGATTCCCAGGGTTGTTGGCACGGTGGATTTTCAGGTAGATGGCTATTACCGCTATAGCGATGGCGCCGATAGGAAGATTGATATAGAAGCACCTGCGACCTCTTAGTTCTTGTTTTGATTAGCTGAAGTGCCAACTTACCAACGCCAGGATATTCTGTCAGTCTGTCCTAGTTAGTGTTTGTCATCATGAAGTGCTAAACTGACTCACGAATACGCCCCCTAGTAATGGTCCAGCAACAGATGCAATCCCCCACATTCCCCCGCTAAATATTCATCGTATCAGCATTTGCACTAAACCAGGTAGACAAATATGATATAATTTCTCCAGAGTCGGTCAACTTACATCAACCCAAACGCAGCTGGTCGTTTTCGCAAGGGTACTAGTTACGTCAGCATTATCACAATGAAATAAGACAGGCGAATAGTGAAGATTGTGAAAGGTTGAAATCATCCACAAAGGCACCGAGCTCAAAGTCCACGCACTTACAACAATATGCCAAAATAACTATCGCTCCCGAAAACAAACCTCCTACGCCTATGCCAGCTACGGCTCTACCAACGATCAACGCAGTACTATTCGGCGCAGTGGCGCAAACCAAAGAACTGGTCCAAAGTATTAATTCAAATGTTCACCCAGATGCTTGTGACATCACATTACCCGATCTCAAAAATGATGATGGCCGCGATAAAGGTGAGTTTGATCTATAAAATCCAGTGAGCTTCCACGCAACATAAATGAAGGCATGTTCTTTCTTGCTTACACTAAATATAGTATATATCCTACCAAACGTCGGTTGTAACGCTGTGGTTGTCAGAAGGTATGCACTCCCATACCACCCGATATCTTGTATACTGTTGAACTGGTCTGTTATTTTTGGGATGGCAGTTGCGATAATCGTCTGATCTAGAGCTACTAGGAAGACTGCGAGGCAGAGGGCCGCCAGAATCACGACCAACTTTAAGCCATGGGGATAAACTGCTTCTTCGCCATCGAGTTCGTTGGGGCTCAAGGTCAATTCTTTTTGCAGAGGTGCATTTGTTGGAAGAACCTCCTCCGGTATGTTATCTTTGGAGACCGAATCTGGTTTATTGGATATGCCGGTCTCATTCTTTGGTGCTTCCATATCAAGTCTGCTTTGTTTCGCTTGTTTGTTCTTTGAGACAGCTGGTTTTAATGTCCCGGGGAAAACTTTTTCCCTTGGAGGATTGATGTACCAGATGGTATTGATGTACCAGATGGTATTGATGTGGTCAAATGCAGTCGAGATGTCAGAGAGATGGTTTGACCTTAAGCAAGGAACAACAACTCTCCTGGACAATGGCAACATCGTCAAATTGCTGACTCACTGACTCACTGACTCACTAAAACTATGAGGCAAAGAATTCAAATTTGCTGTTGATAATCGATTTCTTTGTTATGATATGCATATGATTCATCCATATCCAATACTTTCTTTTGATTCGTCACCACAACCAGCCATGTAAGTCATAGATATGCATGGCATTCTCATCCATGGCCTGGGATAAGAACGATCTGTTTAAGAGGTTTACTCCTCACGCGACTTGTTAGAAGAATCGGTGAATATTTAATGGCCCATTGAAGTATTCTTATTCAGTTTGAACTATGATTGGAGGAGTATCCTATGTTCCTTTGGTGATAGATGCTTTTCCTGTTTGTGACCTGCAAGAGAGGGGAAGTGCAGCAATATTTTTTGGTTTGGGGAGCTACAGAATGTGGTTGGCCGGCAACTTAACACGTCACCCCACCGATAGATATCTATCCGTTTGGATCTTTGATGATATCTCCCAATCACTGAATTGATGCTTTTGATGAGAAAGAAGGAGACAAGATGTATAGATTTGAACGCGTCTTGTCCTATTAATTTTGCTCGGATTCTGCCGACCTGACAACTGTGGCTAACTATAACAAGCGCAGTACTAGGAAGGGAACCCAGGCGGTGAGCCCGAAGCTGAACTTGACGCTAAAGGCCACTAGGCTTGAAGTTGACATTGGCTAGTCTCCCTTGACCAGCCCACTTTTGGAGATTGTGATACCTTGATTGGTTACTATCCAAACAAGGGTGGGTCCGAGACTAGAGATTTACTCGAACCTTTGTTCCTGTCAGTTCTTCTTCTTTCCATCAATCTCACACATTCTTACAATGTCCCTTTGATGGGACATATCCGTCAATCTATTCCTTCGATCTTATATCTCTTGAGATCTAAGGATATCAAATTATCAAAAACCTTCAAAGTAAGTGTGCAAACAAGTCCAACTCGTACTACTTACTGCCCGCCACCAAGGAACAAAGCTGCGTGTATGGTGGCCCATCAATCCTTTTCAGTTGCTAGTAGGCAAGCACTTGGAAACCTAGGTGACACTATCTGGTGGCTAGGCAGTTAGTCTTTTGTTCTATGACCTCTTGCTAATATGAGTATCTACTGCAGAAAATCAACTCTCCTCACCTCTTGTTCGAAATTCCTCTGGCTGCACCTCAACAGCAGAGACAACGAACCGGCTTACCACCGAAAGAACTTGATACTTGCTCATAATCCATATCGATCTTCACTTTTGCTTTCTATCGGTCGATAGTCTTGCTATTATTAGTCAGTTTGCTCAATCATCTTTCAAAGCGTATGCTTCATTCAACCTTATCTCAACACTACCTTATAATAGCAATTCATGGAATGGGAATGACTTGTGTTCTTCCTCCCGTCACAATCTTCTCTGCCAATGTTATCAGCTTAATCTTTTACGATTTCTTTATATTATTTAACTCACAATCTTGTTTCGCTCTTCATCACTTCAATGTGCCTAGATCTTTTCTTTGCTAACATTGATGATTGATTATTTCCATGGTCTGGTCTTCATGTTATGTCATTTTGTCAAGCATCATTTTTCTTTCACTTCCAAAGCATGCCCGTTTCACTAGCCAAACAGCATATACTCCATACAATCCATCTCTTTCTACCTTTATCACAGCCTTTTATTTTTAGCATTCCTTGATTCAATGAGCCAATCTTCTATGCCTTTTCACACATTGGATAATTGATCTGCTTTCTAACAACTATCTATAGATACATTCGACAAAATTTGCTATGTCGTGGGACCCAGCAGCACGTGGCCGTGGGGGCCGTGGAGGTAGAGGTGGCGGTGATCGTGGAGGAAGGGGTGGCGGTGATCGTGGTGGTGGAGGAAGAGGCGGTGGTGATCGTGGAGGAAGGGGTGGCGGTGATCGTGGTGGTGGAGGAAGAGGCGGCGGTGATCGTGGAGGAAGAGGTGGTGGTGATCGTGGTGGTGGAGGAAGAGGAGGTCGCGGTCGAGGAGGACCGGTGGTCATATTCAGGCAAGGAGTTTTATTTAATCTTATGGGAATTGATCTAACGAATTCTACAGAGACCCTAACTATGCCGCGGAGGCCTCCGATGCGAGAGTAACTAAGATGGAAGACGAGTACCATCAAAGCTTGTCTGGGATTAACGCTCTCAGTCAGATGGCACTAAACCAGGTCTATCCTGCCCGTCCAGGATACGGGACCAGTGGTCGACCAGTTGAACTCTATTCTAATTCTTTCTCCATGAACACCAGTTCTAACCTTGCTTTGAATCGACATATGGTAGTTATCACTCCGAACATGGACAGTACCAAAAAGAAACGAACTCAGCTTTTTAGGCTAATACTTGAGCTGCCAGAACTAGCTAACCTACCCATTGCTACTGATTACGCGTCTATGCTTATAACACCAAAGAAGCTGCCTTTCAAAGACGCGCGTATTTTTAGCATTTCTTGGCGAAACGAAGGGGAAGATGAACCACTTCCAAACGCTCAAGTTTACAATGTTCGGATTGACCCCCCAACGTCCTTCAACATCTCCGATTTCGTTCAATTCTTATCCAAGATATCTGCGCCTGTTGTATCACACGTGCAGAAAGAGGAGATCATTCAGGTTTTGAACACTCTTATGGGATTTTATCCTAAAGCCGATAATGGAGTTGTTTCTATTGCCGGTAATCGGCATTTCTCAACGGCTCGAAGGGGCAACGAGCACAATTTCACAACCCTCCACATGGGATTGGAGGCTATACGCGGCTTCTATCAGAGTGTTAGGCCAGCCACTGGTCGACTTTTATTGAACGTAAACGTCACTCACTCCGTTTTCCTCGAGTCCAATCCCCTAGCCAACTTGTTCCAGAAACTTGGCGATGGACGTAGTGTTGTGGATTTGATTAAGAAAAAGCGTGTTCAAGTGACTCACTTGCCCGCAAAAAAGTCTAAAAACGGCGCAAATATTCTGCGAGAGAAATCCATCTGGGATTTAGCTCGCCCAACAGATGGTACGGCCTATGACCATCCGCCACAGGTTCTGAGATATGGTGCTGGGCCAAAAGATGTCAAGTTTTACATCTCCGCCGAATCACCATCGACTAAAAGCGACGCTCCACCAAAGCCCGGATCGAAGAAAGCTTCTGTACCAGCATTTAAAGTCAACACGTACATCTCAGTATATGATTACTTCAAGGCCAAGTACCCGAATTTCAAATTAAACCCAAAGTTTCCAGTGGTCAACGTCGGTAACAACGTTAACCCGTCTTACCTACCCGCAGAGGCTTGCATTATCAAACCGGGCCAGGTTGTAAAAAAGTCTTTACTTGGAGATCAAACTCGTATGATGTTAGAATTTGCAAACAGAAGACCTGAACCAAATGCCATGTCCATTGTCACTTCTGGAAAACAAGTCTTGGGACTCGATGCCAAAGACAATCCCCTCTTGGCTCAATTTGGAGTTCAGGTCGGGAATAGCCTTATCACTGTGCAAGGGCGTGTTCTACAGCCACCGGCAATCAACTACAAGAATCAGCAAAAGCGCGCTATGACAGTGACACCTAGAGACGGCTCTTGGAATATGAGAGATACGCGTTTCCATACCTGTGGGAATCTCGGACCTTGGACCTACTTGGTGATTGAATCCACCGCCCGTGGTGGTGCTAGGGTGGATGGACAAATTGCAGCCGAGGTGTTTGATCAATTCTACAAACACCTTCGTATCGCGGGTATTGGAGTCGATGGATATATGGGGCGAGCCGCGCCTGTCATCAGGCATATAGACGGCAATGAAACAGCTACCTCCGATGCTGTTTCCAGATTGTTCCACCTACTCGCTTCATCCAAACCGAAACCTAGGTTCCTTCTTTGCATCCTCCCAGTCAATGATATCATGCTTTACAACACAATCAAAAGATTTGGAGATACCAAAGCTGGTATACATACAGTTTGCGTACAGTACTCCAAATTTATAAAGGGAGATCCACAGTACTTTGGCAATGTTGCATTAAAGTTCAACCTCAAGGCTGGTGGTATCAACCAAACGATTGACAAACTTGGAATTATCAATGAAGGGAAGACGATGGTTGTCGGTATTGACGTAACACATCCATCCCCGGGATCAAGAGATACAGCCCCCAGTATTGCCGCCATGGTAACAAGCAATGATAAACTATTGGGTCAATGGTCCGGTATTTGTCGCTTACAAAGCCAGGCCCGACAAGAGATTGTATCGCAACTTGAAATGATGCTCACTAATCAATTGAAGATTTGGATTAGGAGAAACAAGCAAGCGCCCGAGAACATTTTAATTTACAGGGATGGTGTTTCAGAGGGGCATTACGATGCTTTGCTCAAGGAAGAGCTACCACGGATCCGAAATGCGTGTCGTCAACTGTACCCAGCCGACTTTACCAAAAAAAACCTCCCGAGGATATCAATCATAGTCTGTGGCAAACGTCATCACACTCGGTTCTATCCAAAGGATGCTAATAGTGCTGATGCTAAATCGAATTGTCCGGCGGGAACTGTTGTCGATCGTGGTGTTACCGAGTCTCGCAACTGGGACTTTTTTCTTCAACCACATCAATGCCTTATGGGAACAGCACGACCTTGTCATTATTTTGTCGTCCTAGACGAGATCTTCAAATCCCAGAAAGTCAAACAACCCCATAAGACTTCGGCCGATGCATTGGAGGAGTTGACCCACAACATGTGCCATCTCTTCGGACGAGCCACGAAGGCTGTCAGTCTGTGTCCTCCGGCATATTATGCAGATTTGTTGTGTAGTCGTATGAGAGCCTACTTGGCAGATCATTATGACCCTCAAACAGGAAATACCACACCGGAACCAGGAGCTGAGCCAGCACCCGCTGCAAACGCAGTGGATGAGGCTCGGGTTACAGCACATCCTGATATCCAGGAATCAATGTTCTGGATCTAGGTGGCTCAATATTGTATACTCTAAATATGCCGATCACATTTTCGAGCTCCTATTTTCTAACCACCTAATGCATGGACAAGCAAACATGCAGTTCCGATGCTGTTATTAGTTGAAAGATCTTTCAACTCTTCAACTATGGCGATTTACTATTAAGGAATAGTGGCATTATTTTCTCTTTTCACACACCTAAGGATTGCAGCAGCAGCAGCAGCAGCTTGGCTTTATAAGCGTATCTTTTTATTCCCATGATTTACTTGGTTACCCTTTTCAACTCAAAAGCCGCACTCAGGTTAGCAAGTTCATTCATTTCAGACAGAAACAAGAATTCGATTTTAGTTTTGCTTTTGATTCGCGTATCGTAATATGTGATATGTGATATGCGGTCTGTTTTTTTCAGACGGTGTGTATGACGATATGTAGCTGGAAGCCTAGCATTATTTGAATTGTTTTCTGAGATATTCGAGTTCCTAACGACGCAATCTCCTATTTTCATTCAAGGGGAAAAAGTAGAAATTAGATCAGGAATGCTAAGAAAATGTTTCAGCCACACCCTGCCCTTCTGAGTAATCTGTCGAGTGATATTGATAAGCGAGAAACGCCCTTCTTTTGTTTTTCGTGTCCTGGAGGGAGGGAAAAGAAAGGGATGAACATCTAGGAATAAAAACGCGTCATTTTAGTATGTCTCCGATCTTTAGCTGAAGCCGCCAAGATCTTGGAGGAAATATTAATGGGTGGAAGATATGCATGGACCCCTCAGCTAGGATTGGGGGCATTTTGGTGATGAAGGGGTATTTACAAGGGAGAAATATTTATACTCGAGGGGGATGGAGATGGGATAGAACTTCTAACTTCTCATTCATGCATGATCGAGAAGCCCGTCGTGAGATATACACCTTCTAATCTTATCCACCTTGCATTATCCACGTCTTCCCGTATGTTGGTTACCCTTCTCGTTTCCCCCCATTCGAATGAAACCTCGCGTTTCTAGCTATAGTGGCAGTAGTAATATGCTCTGTGAACGTCCCGGGGGGACCCCCTTCCTCCTCATCGTCGTTGTCTTCGCCCCCCTGATTCAAGCGTGTCTCGTCTACCACGCAGTCTTCCCCTTTGATGACGATCAGCCGTTTGTGGGGCGCATTGTCGATAATGGGGTTGAGACGTGCTGGATCAATATGACGTATAACGAACATTGGAAGAGGCAGTTGATGGAAAATGAGAGGGATTGGAGGAGGGAGGAGTGGGTTGTGAGTTTCTTTTTCTTTTGGGTTCTTCTTTCTTTTTTCTTTCTGTTCTTTCTTTCTTTCTTCGTCGTCGTCGTCCTTCTTCTTCTTTTTTTCCTTCTGTTCTAGGTGTGGCGTCTGGCGTTGAGAAGAAGGAAGGGGGGGAGAAGAAGGGAAAAAAGAGAAGGGGTGGATGAATGCGGCGGTAGAGAGAGGAGATCGAGGAAAGAAGAAGAAGGAGAAGGAGAAGGAAGAGGAGGATACTAGATAAGAAAAAAGGCTCACTAACGCGTATGTTTTTGAACAAAAATAGTGGAAACCATGGCATTTTACATGCACGAAGAAACTATGGCAAGGAAAAATGAAACCAAACACCACGGTACATTCATCTCATCACTCACTCACTCACTCACCCACTCACTCATCCCGCTACCCTAACCTACCCTTCCCATTTCCTTCCTTTCCCTTCCTCCCCACCCACTCACCACCCCACTACCCAATAACCCCCATCATAAAACCTACCATCCCAGTCCCACAACACATAAAGAGAAAGAGAGAAAAAGAAGGAGAAGAAAAAAAAAAAGAAAACCCTAACACCCATGCACACAGGACCGAACGTACTCAGCCGAAGTAGGCGTAGGACTCCGCGGCGTATCATACCGAGCGCACGGAGAGAAATTTTGGTTTATTCCTGAGACGGTCGAGGATGTGGAGGGGGAACGATGGGTTTATCATAAGAAATTGTGGTGTCCTGGAAAATAGGGTGGGTCATAAGGCAGGCGCCGTTGAGTCTTTACCATAGGCTGGCTATATTGGTGGGTTTGTTTGTGGTTAGATATTCAAACTATCCTTTATCTCTTTGTAATGCCTTTTGAAATTTTTACTCTGTGGCCCTTTTGCCTATATCATCCACTTTCGAACATCGATTTGATGGTCACTGGAGTAGGTCTAGGCGGGCAATTATGATTTTGAAATGAAGGGGAAAGGAGGTGATGGGTGTGGGTAGTAGTATGGAATATGTATGGTGCATTGAGTGAATTGGCTGGGTGAACATAATCGTGGGAATATATAAGGCGTAGACTGGGCAATACAACCTTTCTGTTTTACATAGAGATTATGAATTGCAAGCACATAATGAGGTGAGTAAGTGCCATGAAATCTGGCTTTTCAATATACACTGTGGAGGTATTTGATGCTCATAATTCCTCTGCCCGTATTTGTTCTTGAAACCAACACACAGATACCACATCCTTTTATCGAGCCATTCTCCTTGCAAGCACGAAAGAAACTGGCACTTATGTTTTGAGAACCTTCTTCATTCGCGAACCCACTGAGATGGCAACCTCTCATCTGCTGTCTCTGGCTCATCTTGTTCCTCTACCTTCTGATCGGGAGCTTTAGGCTTGACAACCGCCAAGTCAAGTTCATATTCTGCAAAGGCAATCTCATATCTTAATGGGCCACAGTCAGTTAGAGATTTCTTGACCTTAATATAAAAGGGGCCTCGCAGTGCCTGACTCATCGTCTGGATGGTAATGCGATGGGAGTAATCACGACACGATAACGGGAAATCATAAGAGGTATCATCGAAATCCGAGGCGTTTGTAAAAACTGTAATGTTAGTGAGCTTTGGGCATAGAACATCCAGTTCCTTCCAGGCTTCAGGTCGATCGGATATTATCTCTTCGACTGAAAGTAGATTGAAGGCCTAGATAATCACATCGAGTTAGTATTTGTACTTGATATTGTCTCTTTCAATCCCGGGAGGTACGCTTTTGGAGTCATATCTAGGATGATTTCTGTACAGAACTTTTCAAGCTGAGCAGTCTTATTGGTCTGGTTCCAGAATACTATACCTAAGACAAGGACAATGAGGTTTGAGATTCGCCAAAATAGGACGACTAAGAATAAGCTTCCCAAAAGTTGAATCTCCCGGGAATGGACGGGATTAGGAGCTCGCAAACGTATTCTTCAGGGGATACTGACGAGTCTTTTAGCAGGTATCAACCGGCTCTTAAAAAGTCTTCCAGTATTACGGTCGCTTTTATCGCGGTACTCAGCCATAGAAAGTATATCTTCGTGTACGTAAAGTATGTCCCTCTCAAAATCAATCCATGTGGCGAATTGCTCCTCAGCCGGACAATACCCTATACATTCCTGTGTCAGTTCCAGTTTTCCTTCCTGGACCGCCGTTATCAGGTAAGCGTTCCAAAAAGCTGAATATCGCATCAAGCAAGCCGCTCGTGCTTCACGGCACACGTGGGTGAGGAGAGGAGCATTGGGAAAACTGGCGTTGATGTGGACAAGCGATGGTGCAGTAGTGAGACTGATTCCATGGTCCCAGATCATGTCACGGATCTCTCGAAAGAGGTTTGGAAATAGGTGGAATTCCTCTGTCTTAGTGATAGCTTTGACCGGACTGGCCACGTCAGCCTCTGTGGAAGGGCTTGGATAGCAACTTTCTGCACAATTGTTAATTAGTAATTGCAAAAAAACTGTCAAAATATGAAGAACTTTACTTACTCGTAACATCATCATTGACCGGATTGCTCACTTCATTCCCTCCGGGGGGTCCAGAGTCACACTTTCCTGTCAACATGTTGGGAATTGCAAACCGAAATCAAAAGAACAAGACTTCTTACTCGCAACATTGTTGTCCTCCATCTCGCCTTTCTTGATGCTAACTGTATTTCGAAGAGAAGAAAAGAAAAGTATGTATGAGATAAGGAAGCAGTGAAGCAGTGAAGTAGTGAAGCAGTGAAGCAGTGAAGAAGTGAGGAAGTGAAAGCGAGAGAATTGAAAAGTAGTGCGAACCCAGCTTAGTAACTTTTACTTTTGCTAACAGCGAGGAGAGGAAGGAAGCACATAGAACATGAGGAAGGCAGATATGATGGTAAGCGCGCCTGGCTTACACGTGCACTCAACTCATACTTGGTATTGATGAGGGGATCTCTCTTTGAGGGTCTGGTAGGGTGGGATCTGTTGGACAGTAGATATACTAGAATAGATACCCGACTCTCACGTGCAGCATTCATTGGATGTACCGAAGTCAAATCGAGTGTTGATTCTGCCCTACAACATCTCTTATTTTCCAGAAGGCCAGTTCGAGAGTTGTATCTGCAAACTATCATCCGAAATATGCTGCTTGCCAATTTTGATAGATATCCATCGTCATGCCAACATTCAGCACTTGCCAAAGCTCATCTCCACTACCATCCCCATACCTGAACACATACTTCATATTAACCAGAAATCCCATCATCTTCCCTAAGGTTTCTCACACACGCACAACATACACCTGCACCTTTGTTTCCAAACTGATCTGCTATTAGTCTGCAGACCGTGGTTTCCTCAGGCGGGTATCCGGAAGCTCCAGGTCTAACCCTTCGATATACATAAACAATACCATCAGCTTCTTTCCAAATCAATAAGATCATATGTCAAACGGTAAAAAACGTATAAATAGGGGTATCGAAAAGACAGCAAAGCATCCACCAATAATCTAGAGTGATTTGCTCCTAAGCTCCCCCAAAGCGAACGTGAGACAGAAATGAATATATACATTAAAAAAGTCCATAAGCCCCGATATCTTTCCTATCCCTAGTCGTACTACGGATATGTACTCCGTGTTCCGAATCGTATCATAACACAGCGTTGTTGTCATAGATTAGACATTTATTTCCTCTTCACCTCTATCCAATTTTCTTTAAGAGGCTCGTCGTGTTCACTATACCTCATCATCTGGAGGTAATTCACCTCCAATCCTCTTCAGCCATCTTAATATCCTCCCTCGGACCCCATCCAACTCATTCCCCAACCCACTTCTCCAAAGCTCCTCCACAACCTTAACCTTCTCCTTCAAGTCATCCGTCAATCTCCCTTCTTCCTCCCTCTTCACCGCCTCCAGTTCCCTCTCCACTTCTTCTTTTCCTTCGCCCTGCGCTACCCTTTGAGTTCCCATTAATCTACAATTCGCTGCTGTTACCCCCACCTTAACTTCATGCAATAGACAGAGTAAATTCGTCTGACTTTCAATGAATTGGTACGTCGATTTCCCCGTATGAACTAATAGAGTGTATAAATATTGCATCGGGAAATCGTAGTAGCTTGGATTTTCCTCATATTCATCTTTGGGGATTTGAATCATAAAGCTCTCCAAATCTCCATCTTTCGGTATTTGTTCGACCAAGCGACTTAGAGAAGGAGCGATATCCCAAAAAGCACCCAGTTGAACTTCCACGCCACGAACTACGTTTTCTTCAATAATATCCATAAATTCCTCGGTACGTTTGAGAATCTCAGATTCAAATGCCTGTTTGCGTTTTTGAGCATCCTCTGCAAAGAAGGATTCGGCACCGCGCACTTTTTCGGCATTATTAGAGAGACGGTAGGGGGTTATTATCATTTCTTTGTATCGGTCGTTACGATCCGAAAGTAGTTCGTAGACTTCACGGTGGAGTTGTTCGCGGGCTTCAAAAATCCATTTCAGAAGGGTTAGCTTCTCAATGAGTTCTGGCTGTTCGTCTCCTTCTTCCTGGGTAGAAGTGGGATTTTGATCTCGGGAGTCGTTAAAGAGTTTACTGCGGAGTTGTTCAAAGATATCAGTAGCTGATTGGATGCGGGCCATGAGTAGTTCATTGACTGGAAGAACAACTTGGGATTGAAACAGTTCAAAGATGGACTTGGCGGCTTCCTTGGATCTGAGAATTTCGCTAGTGACAGAGTCTGCTTCATATGCAGCGGCGTCAGCGTATGATATGGTTCCAGATTCGATATCACGTTGGATGCGGAGACGAAGGGATGCTCGACGTTTGGAGGCTGCAGTAGCTTGATTTTCTTGCATTTGGGCACTATCTCGCAAGAAACGTTCTTTGGTGGCAGTTACTTCGGCCAGGTCGCTCAAGGTACGAACAGTTGTGCGGATACTTGTGAGATCGGGATGATTGTTGTTAACTGCCGGATGATGACGAGGATATGGTGGGGGTAATGTGACCAATCTTGAAACATCAAGGTGTTCTGGGTTTGGTGTGAAGGGTGTTCGTGGAACGAGGGCTGGGGGAGTTATTGGCTGAAAAACGGGAGATACTTGATTCGGTTCGCGGAAGCTAGCCTTCTCCGGGGGGTATTCGTTGGGGCCTAGGTTAGCTGGATTACTGGGACCACCAAATGTGTTCTCCATGGGTGAACCAGATTGTTCTTCGCCGAACTGTAAAGCCTCGCGCAACTCCTTTGGCATACCCATGTACTTTGATTCCCGTTTTGACCTCTCAAATCTCGACGAGGGGACCCCATCTGACCCTTGTTGACTAATCTCCCACCATCTGCTTGAAGGTCTTCCTCTTGAACTTGCACCATCAAGTGCTTCACTGACACTCATACTAGGAATTGGAGATAAGGAAGGCATATAGCCAGGTTGACTCCACCATTGCGGATTTTGTTGAGCTGAGACTGGAGATGGCGGACCTGTTGAATTAGCTCTAGATCCAGGCCTCGAATTAGACCTTGAGGTAGGTCTTGTAGGTGGACGTGATCCAGATCTTGGTTCAGAATGCTGCAATTGTAGGTTTTCTTTCAAGGCTCCCACTAGCGAGCCCCTATGAGATCTTGGCGCAGTCGACGACTCAGGTGTATATTCGCTTGCATGGGACATTGAAGAGTCTCTGCGGGACCCAATATTAGGCCGAAATAAATCACGGGTCAAATCTAAAATCTCAGATCCCATGGCATCTATAGCGGAGGCATAACGGTCTCGACGTATTCTGGATTCATTAACGATGAACTCTGCAAAGATGCGCACACGTTCTGTATCATTTGTAGCACTGGCCTCTCTCTGAACGAATATTTCATGTCTTTCTGCTGCAGCGCACGCGAAGTCATCATTGGGTGTCATTTGACTCGAGATTGATTTACCAGTTGCAGGCCGATATGGGGTCGAAGCAGCAATGACCACTGAATCATTTTTAGGAATGATCAAAGAGGGCGGACGGCTATTGGGAGCTTTTTGGGCCAATCTTGACTGTAGTGGGGGAGTTGGTAAGGACTTTGGGGGGACTGATGCTGATTGCTCTATCGTAAATGACTTGGTGGATTCGGGGGAGAAAGGTGGAGTGGGTGCCACCGGCCTAGGAGTTGAGCCCTTCGAGCCAGTAACAGGCCCGTTTGAGCGATCTGGGGTGATCAAGCTGTGCTGCAACGGTTGAGATGATCTCGGAGTTTCTGAATAATCAGATGACCTCCCGCTTTTTGGAGTTGCTCTTGGAGTTGCTCTGATAGTAGTCTGACGCCTTGCTAGGGGAACTACAATGTCACTAGGAGTAATCGATTCTGCCCATGGATTGTTTGATTGCTCAATGGCTGATTCAGGGTAAGCTATCCTGCCACTTCTACTTTCACTTCTTCTTTCACGAATAGTTTTCTCTCCTCTAACTGCTCGGGATCTTGCCAAACTGGACGAACTTGAGCCAGATACAGAATCAGCAGCCGCACAAGAAGAAACGCTAGAAGTGTCAACGTGAAGCGTAGGACCTTCTGGGCGATTTCGAGGAGATAATGCTGCGGGTGTCTCAGTAGGCCAATTCGCTGTTTCCGCAGACGCTTGGGCTGGGGGCGAAATTGGAGTTGGTGGAATTGGACCTAAAGAAGATGAAAGGGGTGGTCTTCGAGTAGGGGGAGAGCCTACTGTTTCGAGTGTACGGGTCATGCTTTGGGATCTCGGGGGTGGAGGAAGACCTGGTGGAGGTGGGGGTAAAGGCATTCCAGGCTGCCATCGAGTAGTAGATGGGTCTCGCGAATGTGCGGGAGATGCTGAGTTGATGGCTCCTGTAGATGCGGCTCGGCGTGACCCTGGAGGTAAAACATTGACTGGAACAGGCTCCACAGGTTCTGGACGAGTTGACTCCACAGCTCTTCTTACGATAGGCGGAACAGGTGGTATTGGTTCTCTATTTGAAGCTGGTGACATTCTGGGAGTTTCCGGATGATTAGTGGATCTCCTAGTAAACCCAAAAATGCCATGTGGTCTATCATTAGATCCGGCTCTAGATCGCCCACCTGGTGGAGGTGGATAATTCGGGTGTGGAGTACTTGAAGCTGGAGTATGCGGCACCTCTGGCGAAGGCAAATAAGCATGTGGTGGAGTCGAAGCAGAAGAGATAGGTTCATCTGATGCGCCGGCCGGTCTATTACTTCTCGGTGGAGAGTATGGAGGTGGTGCCGGAATCACTACTTTAGTTTCTCATTAGCTTTTACTACCTCACCCATATTTTGGACATGATTAAAATTTAGAAACAATTCTTGAAAGTAAGTACCATCTGGGTCGCGAGTTGGTCTGGCAGAATAATGCGAGCCATCTGAGCCACCACTGACGCTGGGAGATGAAGTCCATTGTGAAGGATTGTATTGCCGCACAGAGCTCAGCGGTGTGTTATACTGTGATGGATTGTATCCAAACACTGCGCTCATATTTCCAGAAATGGCAGACCCTGGGGTGTGATGGTGAGGCGGGGTGATTTGTAGAGATGTTGTAATGGGATTCAACTCTAATCTCCTTCGAATGCCATGCTCCCTATGAGGGTTCATTGTTGCGTCTTAAAGTCCCTCGACCTATAAATAGTACCACGAAGAAATGCTATTTCGACAAATGAGACGTTTCCTCCACTCAAGCACTCGAGTGCAAGAGGGTTCCTGGCTTTCGTCTTATGGAGACGATTTTGCCTTTGAACTCATCTGAACATCAAGATGTAGGTAGATGAGGTGAAATGTCTAAGTTGTGAAGAGTCGGAATCAACCGCCCCTGAGGTCACGGTGGGATTTTTTTAATTCAAAGGGCGGCGAGATGGCTTGTTTTTGAGCATGGGATGATAATTACCTAGGTACAAGTCACAACAGCAAGGTTCCAAATTTGGCATGGCTCACAATTGGAGCCATCGGAGTTTGCATGATGAAGTCTTTCCGCCATTCTGATAACAAACCAATAAAATGAAAACATGGATATGCTTCGCTAGTCTTGATTTGACCAGTTCAGCGCTTACAATACACGATTCCGTATCCGTGCCCTCACATATTTCCAGTTGAAAGGTGGGTGTGTACGGAGTATTGTACTCGCGTAGAGTAGATACTAGACAGCTAGCTCGACAGCATGGAGTTTGGAAATCATTAAAGCCTTCATGATTGATATGGATGCACCGTTGAGGTTGTATTCGACTTCAAATGTGTACATATGTACGAGTACCCAGGTATGTATTAGATATAAGGACATCCTTTTATGTTTGCGGGCCCGAGACTAAAATGCTTGTCAACTCGGCTAAAAATAGATTCATCCCATGTCTTACTTTTTTTTACTTGCCGTTGCGACAGGTTGCGATCCAGGAGCTTACAAGTATACTCCGTGGGTTAAGTAAGTATCGTCCTTGCTTCGGCGTGCACTATGTGATCCAGTGAGATGCCGGAGCGACAATTCTGAAATGATCAATATAGACTCGTGTACCAGTAGACATTGGGTATTGGATGGGTCTTTCAGCTTGGGTTGTGAAGGCGTGTATTCATATAACGTATTGTACATAGCACTGGAGACTCGAGAGAACCTTTAGCTTGAGCTTTGTGGAAAAGCCCCCCCAAAAGCCTCATCTAAACCCAAGACGGCACTTCATATTAACGTCGGGAATCGGAATGTCAAAAGTACAGAGTGGACCTCACCAAATCAATATATGGTGACTCTGGTGAACCACCGGCCGAAGCCCTTCGTACCGAGTGGGATCAACACTGAAGAAGCTCCATTTTTCACATTGTTTATTTGACATGGAATGAAGTCCTGCATGTACCAATTTCTCCAACATAGGTGCTGTGGTATCAGATGGTAAACAGGGTCTCAGCAGCTTCTTACCGCTTGGGTTTGCGAATCGTTGGCGTATGTTGATGATGATATAAATATCATTAGTACCTAAAGGCTAGGCTACCAAATGGAGCCTGGGCTTGCTTGCTTTACCCTATTGCTGGTTTGTACAGTGAAGCTCAAATTCCGTCACAGACGGCCTCTTGTTGACACCCAACTATTTTCCCAACGTTGTTGAAAGTGGTTTCATATTTTATAGCGACCCCTCATCCATGATAATGCGCTCTAGGCATCGAACAAGGATATCCTCAAATAGGTACCAGATCCCAAAGCTCCCGATGGCCGGGGTCCATCAAAACCTTCCACAAATATTTGCCATCAAGAAGATAATGTGACCAGCCATCGGATTGCATATGTGATGCTGCCGTTGCAGTCGAAGCCTAGCCTCACTGCCCTTTGCCCTCCTTGCCATCCGCCGCTCCATACGAAAATTCTTCCGGTAAATCCATTCCCACTCTCCTAGCAGTCAAACGTACACGTTCCTCTTCATCCATACCCATCCCCGGGTTGTATCTTTCGAGTAATGTGGCATACATCCTTTGGGCTTTGACGTATTGTAGGAATTGTTCTGCTTGCTCGATTGGTGTGTTTGTTTCCGAGGCTATGGTCTGGCGAATACGGGATTGCAGTGGTGAACGAGAGCTTTGCGTAAAAGGGCGGGATGGGAGTTCACGAAGGAATGAGCGGTAGAGTGCCCGTAGCTTTGTAGATGTAGTGGTCGAAGACATTTTTTTTGATTCCCAGCGACGATGAGGTGTGAGAATTGAAGAAGGTTGATGAGCATCGTGAGAAATCAACTGCTTGTGCTAGGTAGACTAGGCTACCTTATCGGCATCAACGGCTCCGACATATTTTCAGCCTTGTCACGCGGCAGCCTCGTCCAACTGGTTTAAATTATTATTTTGGGTTGGAACATTGAACTTCTCATACCTAGGTATTCAATGTCAATATTTTCCAAAATACAATCATGCGGTCGTACGAAGCGATCTCATGCATTCTCTGCGAGCAGTGTTCTCAGAAGACTCACGACAATATCGCCCGCTCATGATCGTCCTGAACCCCAACAACATACACCTAAACATATGCATTTTCCGTCAGCCAAAATGTGCTACCACTGGGATACTTTACCACCTACTGACGCACAACTCATGCATGCCAATGGATTCTTTACCAAAGAGCCTCCAAAGCTCTTATGGTCTACATCGAAGTTCTACTCCATGTCGTTTGGAGATAGCTCAGAGGTTTGTTTCTTAGGAAGATCAAATGTAAGCCCAGTCACTCCCCGATATTTAACGTGTTTGTTCTTGTACCACTCTCGATGTTGTCCGTGGCCCCAATGTCGTTACAATCAACAACTTTGTCATTACAAGTATCTACTGACATTATGTTGTTCTAGGTTGGCAAATCATCTCTTCTAAATGCTCTACTTAACACTAAATTGGCGCACACCAGTTCGAAAGTCGGTCGGACTCGGTGTATGAACGCATTTGCTATTGGAGGACATGAAGGATCTGTAGAAAACAGTGACCGATTAGTGGTACTGGATATGCCAGGATATGGGCATGGTGGGAGACCGGAATGGGGAAGCGAAATCATCAAATATCTGGAGAAAAGGAAACAGTTGAAACGAGCTTTCGTACTCGTTGATGCCGAACATGGAATCAAGGAGAATGATCGTGCGATGCTGCAAATGTTGAGGTCCCGAAAAGTACCTCATCAGTTGATATTGGCAAAGGTTGACAAGATTTTGTTTCCTTCGAGTGCGAAAAAAGTCCCAAACACGCACCTTCTGAACCACAGGTTCACTCACCTTGACAAAATCCTCAAGGAAACGAAAGAAGCGATCGAGCCGGACCCAGAGTCTGATGATGCTGATTTTATAACTGGCGAAATATTGACATGCACGACTGAGAAACGTGTTGGAAGAGCCTTTGGGATTGACACCGTTAGATTTGCGATGCTGAGGGCTGCAGGTCTACATATTCAACCGAAGGTCAAGCTCGCCAAGCCAGTTGAAATGATTTCGCACGAAGAACTGTTTGACAGGCTGCATACTGTGAGATGAGGAGCACTTCCTGCTTTTCACTTTTCACCTCTCAACCAGTGATTTGGCGACTGGCGACTGGCCACGCCTCGATTGAAGCACCTCATCATGTATGAACGATTGACAGGATGGGATAGATAGGCGAGACGAAAACGGATGACCAAAACAACACTTTCATCTTGGTGATCATTCGGTTCTAGACTTGAACGTTGAGTTAGTCAACGTTGGCTTTGCCGTGTACTCGGTAGATCAAGCACCCAAAATGATATAAAAATAGACACCACCCAACGATATACTCCGTACATACTACATAGCTCCACCAGCTCGTCATAGATAAATACCTGACATCAACATCAACATCAACTTCACCAATTCCCACCCATTCTCATACTCGAGCACTCTTCGAATACTCGTAACATATCACATGATCGTTCGTTTCAGCTTCCATGGCGGTGCAACCGGTGTTTCCGCTAATTAAATCGTCATACCGCAACTTTCAACCTTTCCTCTAGCCACTCCTTTAAATTGTCGCAATCTGACCCAGCATAAAATAAATACTGGTGCACTCGAGTAGCTAGTAGTAGTGAATAATCCTCGTACTATACTCTAGTACGCACCTAGATTGAAAAGAAAATAATAATAATAATAATAATAATATTTCATCTTGAAACATCATAATCACAAACATCAACATAACTCACCCTTTATTTTATCCTTCTTACAAGTACTCTATCTACATCCTCACACTCAATCAAAACCTTGACTTCCAAAGTTCGACTACACTTCACACACACTTCACACCCTTCACACCCTTCACCCTTCACACTCAAATTCACATTCACATTCACAGTAAAGAGGAAGACTTCACTCTTCACTCTTCACTCTTCAATCCTCAATCCTTCTTCCATAATCAAGAACCTGAGTGAGTGCGGGGCCAACCGCAGCCTAGCTCAACTTATTATCATCATCGGAAATTGCCATACCTAGCGATTCCATATCGATTACGAAGTACCATCATACAACGGCTATTATACCTCAACATCCAACATCATTACGCCGCAGCCACCGATACAAACGCAAAATTACGACTGGCTTCCTTCAGTATCGCATCGTAGCTGCATAGCTACCGGATCTTTGTTCATCTCAGGCATTCACAATTCATCTGGTGTTGAACTCAGGGGAGATCAAGTCGCAAGCATGTCGAAAGTCGTACGAAGCGTCAAGAACATTACAAAAGGATATAATAATGTGCAAATAAAAGTTCGAAATGGTATGACTTGTCTGCCAATCTTTCAACTCATTTATTGATGAATTATAGCTACGAGTAATGATCCGTGGGGCCCGGTGGGATCAGACATGGCTGAAATTGCCCAATTGACCTTCAATTCGTGTGTACTTCATCAGTTCCAAGAAGAAAAGAACAGAGCTAATTCAAGCAATCTAGGGCGGAAACATTCTATCAGATTATGGATATGCTCGACAAACGTTTGAATGACAAGGGCAAAAACTGGAGACATGTCTTGAAGGCCTTGAAGGTGTTGGATTACTGTCTACACGAAGGTTCCGAGTTGGTAGTGACATGGGCACGAAAGAATCTCTATATCATCAAGACTTTGAGGGAATTTCAGTATATTGATGAAGATGGAAGAGATGTTGGTCAAAATGGTCAGCATTGCTATAAGAAAGCAAGATGGAAGCCTCGCTAACTGTTTTCTTAGTCCGAGTTTCCGCCAAAGAACTAACATCCTTGATTTTGGATGAGGATAGACTTCGAGCTGAGCGAGCTGATCGCAAGAACTGGAAGTCTAGAGTTACTGGTCTGGATGAATTCGCCGAACCTTCGGACGCGCAGCCACGACGACAACGTCCACACCGAGCGCAGCGCGCCGATGAAGAGGACGCAGAATACAGGTTGGCTATCGAGGCCAGTAAATATCAGGAAGAAGAAGATCGCAAGAAGCGTGAGAGTAGGCAAGGGCGCGGTGAACCAGACGATGACGATCTTGCTAAAGCTCTCAGGCTTAGTCAGGAGGAAGAAGAGTTGCGCAGGCGCGAATTAGAGGAGCAAAATGCGCATTCGCTCTTTGATGATGATCCTATTCAGGTTGCACAACCTACTGGCTTCAATCAAGGATACCAGCAACAAGGAGCCGTTGATTGGTCAGGAAATCCTATCGATTTGCAAACGCAACCTACCGGATATTTGAACCCTTACACCAATTTTCAAAACGCGCAACCTACCGGCTACCAGAATACTGGTTATCAGAATGGATTTTCCTCGCAGCCAACAGGTTTTGATCCTTATGCATCGCAGCAACAGCAACAGCAATCATTTCAACCGCAACCCACTGGGTTCAACGCATATAGCCAATTCCAACAACAACCTCAGCAGCCTCAGCAGCAGCAGCAGCTAGAACCACCTCTTCCTGCCGGAACAAATAATCCATGGGCCACAAACCAGAGTCAGCCACTCCAATCTCTACAACCAATGCCGACTGGATCTAACAATCCTTTTGCGACATCTCTTGCCCGCCCTCAAACCAGTTCCGCTGCATCTAAGCCAACACTTGCTACTCTCCAAGAACAGAAGACGTTGGGCCAATACAACAATGCACCATCATTCAACAGCACACCTTCTTATAATCCTATCACCTCATTTTCACCGCCACCGCCCCAAAAAGAAATATCCGAACATGAAGCTAAGCTTAATGCACTTCTGTCGAGCGGGGATGGAATGGACACTTTTGGAAACACCGGAAACCTTAGAATTCCAGCTCAGCATACTGCACCAGGAACGTTTGTTAATAGTGCAGGCGCAGGCTTAGGACGTATTCACGAACAACAAACGGGCAACAACCCATTCCTCCAGACCCAGTATACTGGTATGCCACAGACAACCTATCAGAACAATCCTCAAAATAATACCCCTGGCGCATTCGGTAGCAGTCCATTTGGTCGCCAAGTTCCAGCTGCAACTGGACCAGCTGGTATGAACGGCGGGGCAAACGGATACGGTCAATCGAGCAATCCCTTTGGTCCAAGGCCTCAACAGGGACAAAATGGGCAAGGTGGGGATTTGATACAATTCTAGATGGTAGCCGGCAACCGGGAAAGGATGGTAAATGGCAGTATGGAAAGAGCGGAAAGTACAAAGTTTTGCAATTCGACATGACACTTTTTGGGAGCCTTGGATTGGTTTATGCATCCCCTTTGCTTATCAGGCGTGTGGTGGCTTTTTTACTCCTATTCTTCTTCCTTGCAATTAAAATTTTTTTCTCTCAAAAGAGTTTTGAGTGCATTGTGAGGTGAGATAACATGCCATGCAGATTGGATTAGGATGGGGGAAGTGGATAATGGTTGGGGGATGGGTTAGTTACTCGAGGCAATAATTAGTAGGTGTGGGTAGAGTAAATTGGGTTATGGAGTGTGAATATAGGTGATCGATCAAAAGGCGACCTTCAACTGCTTTAGCCCGGTGAGGTCGGGCGGCACCGGTTGCCATTTGGCGGATACCAATGAAGTTTGAACAGGAGAGCCAGGGGCGAGGAAATGTGACTTCTATACAGAATACTCAAGCGTAATTGGCACCTTTGGTGTAATGAGGATGTGGTATCCTGAAATTGTACTGTAAAATTATGTATACCTACATAAGGGTAATGGAATACCTGTCCCCTTTCGTAACCTAACCCAATCCGACGCCGGTACTCCTTGCTTTATTCCTTGAGATGATGGTATGACGATGTGGTTATAGACCTAAAGCTAAACGCAAAAACAATACTGTAATCAAAACAGGGCTCTTTCTCCTATCCTTGTCCTCGAAGAGTACGAATTGGCTGGTTTGATTCTACTCCTCATGAGACGTAACGGCATAAAAAAAAGGCGCATTGCTTCCAGAGGATTGGACAGGTGATAATCCAATTGGGTAGATGTTGATGGGATAGAGGTGGAGATGGAAATGGGTATGGAGTAATCATCCCATACATATCTGGATGAACTCATCCCTCCCTACCCCGCCTTTCCCTTCCAGGTCAAACTCCTCGATCATAGCTACCAGCTCATCTTCCTCAAGCCCCTCTCCCAATTCTCGCGCTACCCTCCTTAGATCCTCTAATGTTATCATGCCCTTATCGTCACTATCGAATAATGCGAAAGCTCTCAGTATCTCATCGCGCGGATCGCGCAGAGCTATCAGGTTACTGGCGATGGATTGAAATGAGGGGAGTGTCAGGAGGAGGCGGCCAGGCGGGATGTTAGGATCGCGTACGCCGGGACGGGGAGCGGCATCGGGAGAGATGCCGTGGGTCGTTAAGAGATTGAGAATTTCAGGTTTGGGAAGATCGAAACCGAGCGCTTTGAGGGCGACCTTGAATTCGTGGTAGTCGATCCTTTGGTCCTTGTCATTGTCGAAGAGGCCAAACTGTGAGGGGGGTGGTTAGCGCATTGTTTTGGTGTGGCTTGAAAGCGACATCGAGAGGGAATCATGCGATTTTGCGCGACCATCCCTCGTCTGCCTGGCGCAATGCAAATTTTGGGCACGGTGGCTATGGAAACATACGGCTTCGTTGATCTCCTCCCTCTGCTCATCGCTTAAGATATTCATTGGAGCAGCGACAGGCGCCCCCAGCTGTTGGCCCTGCACTTGAGTATCTTTCGATAGCCTTTCCCGCTCCCTCTCCACACGTTCGCGCTCCAGCTGCGATTTCTGCCTCAACGCCAAAGCCGGCTGTGATTGTGTGCCAAAGGCCGTGGGGGCAGGGTTGCGAAGATTATTGTAGGGACGCGCGGGGAAGGAAGAATGCGGTTGACTGGTAGATGCCATCGAACACCACACCAAACACTGTGCGCAGCAAATGTGGGAGAAAGAGGTGGCGGGCTGGCTATTAATTGTAAAATACAAGCGTGAGTCTAGAAAAGGACTGGCTGTTAGTGGCTGGGAAAAACTATTATTATACTTGTCGGGACAGGGTGTGAAGTGGGACGGAAATGATGCGAGCAATTGTTGTGATGGGTTGGAAGTTGGAATTTGGCGGGAGGAGTAGTACTAAGGTGCTACCTGTATCTTTTTCTTTTTCCGCTTCGAAGAATTTACGCGTTAAGCTTTTGGAGAGACAAATGGAACGCGTTAATTGTGATCTTGTGCTTAGTCATGCATGTAAGGCCAAGGTCACTGGTGGGTTAGAGTGGGAGAGAAAAGGTCGTCGGGTTCGATTAATGGGTGAACATACGGGCAACACAAGAATATTACCTAATGATACGAGTACGGAGGATGGCATCGAGGGTGGTTTGGCGGTGTCACAGCCTCACAGGAGAGTACTTGCATAGTTATCCCACTGCCTGTGATAGATGTGTAGTTTCATCGGGGGTAACGATATCGTTTCGCTTCCTTTTCTGCCGTCGATGGTTCTTGGTCCATGATTTTTCGGTGCTCGATGCCGAATCATGAGTGCTATTGAACGGTTCAACACTTGGCTCATGATATGCTGCAACGACAGTGTTGTGCTGCAGGCGACTCTGTTGTTTGGTGGATGCATCGGATTCGGAGGGCAAAAGCTACCTCAACTTATTGAAGTAATCGTAGTAGAGTAGTCGTAGATCGAGTAGAGTAAATAGAAGCTTATCACTGTATCATCACGTGATGAACTGGATGTCATTCACTGCACTGCTAGTCAGCCGGTTCGGATTTCTACGACGCATAACATCCTATCATCACCCGGGACTATGAGTCATGTCACTACAGAGTATTCATTTACCTAAATATACGCCTACGATATTGCGATAATAATATAATATAATATAATATAATACTCGCCCAAACAAGACAATAATACCGTAAATGCATGCACTGGCCACCCAAGTTATGTTGTCGTGGGTTTGATTGGTCAAAAAAAGGTCAAGGCTCCGATTTCTCAAAAGCTCTTCCTAACCACCTTACCTTCCCTTCTTCACCTTTTCTTAGTTCCCTAACCGAACTTTCTTCCAACGACCACCGATCATTCATTACATTACAATTCAGCGCGTGTTTCCCCTACAAATTCTCTATCTACCACCAACACAATTTCCAAATTTCCCACTTCAATTCTTTAAAACTACAAATCTCATTCAACTTACTCTGTTATTGATGATTTCTCTGATCTTCTCTTTACAATTTCTAATGTACGCGCCGGTTTCTCGACACTGAGCGCAATCTATCCATTTTTGCGCGTTCGCCTTTTTTGCGACTTGATCAACCTCACCTTTTGTACACAGAAAGATACGGCTTTTCGTTTTCGCCATCTGCGACATCTAGCAGCAAACCAAAACCCTCTTCCAATACTGTCGATAGTCAATCAAGATGTCGTTCGGGGGAGGATTTGGTGGTGGCTTCGGTCAACAAAATAAGCCGACTGGATTTGGAGGGTTTGGGGCTCCAGCTGCCAACAATACCGGCTCAGGTAGGTCAAATCTTCTCTTTCTTACGTCCAACCCGCGGGATATCTGGAAATCCTGGGAAGGTTCTGCGATTTCGTCGAACTCATAGCTTACTCGAATCGTCTACTTGCAACAGTCTTCGGTTCTGGTGCCCCCAATAATGCCGGCGGCTTTGGAGCGACGAACAATAACACTGGTGGCGGCATGTTTGGAGGCGGTGCCTCTTCAGGCTTTGGGGGCAATGCTGGTGGCAGTACTGGTATGTCGATACTTTGACGCTCTGATTCCTTGGATTATTCTTTGTAGCTCGGTAGCTCGTCGTACCTTGGATCGCATTCTTGTCGCAATTCACCTTTGCTCTCGAATCATCCATTTTACAATCAGCCGCGAGCCACCTCAACTGCGAACCCGAATCCTTTCAAACGACGCGTCTCAGCACTTTCTTTTGTCCCTTTGACAAATTGGGCTGGGGATGGTTTACTGACATATTATATAGGTTTCGGAGGATTTGGGGCAAAGCCGGCAACTGCTGGATTTGGAAGTACGACTGCAACAACAGGCAGCAATATGTTTGGAGGTGGAGCGCCAGGAACGACTGGTGCATTTGGCGGTGGTGGATTTGGAAGTACTGCGCAACCCACATCAGGATTTGGTGCTACTAACACTGGAGGTGGATTATTCGGAAGCAAGCCTGCCGGCTTTGGATCTACCGCTACTACAAACACACCTTCAGCTTTTGGTGGGGGAGGAACCGGATTTGGGAGCAACGCAGGAGCTGGGTTTGGAGCAGCTACTTCGAGCACTCAATGTGAAGGCACCCAAGCCGTTCCTTTCTCGGCATTTGTCGAGAAGGAGCCAAATTCTTCCATGCAAAACTCCTACCAAAGCGTTTCCTTTCAGCAACCCTACAAAAACTTTTCACCCGAGGAGCTTCGGTTGGCTGATTACTCTAAGGGTTTGAGATATAATCAAAACCAAGGTGGTGCATTTGGCACAAACACAAATTTTGGCGGATTCGGTAGCTCCAATCAAGCTCCAACGGGAGGATTTGGGTCTACAAATACCGCAACAACAGGCTCAAATATGTTTGGTGGTGGATCAACAGCGACAGGCTTTGGTGCAGGTCAGCCAGCTAGCACAGGATTTGGTTCGAATACTGCTACAGCTGGTGGTGGTCTTTTCGGAGCTCCTAAACCCGCGACTGGTGGGCTTTTTGGTTCTCAGCCTCAAGCACAAACTGGAGGCGGCCTGTTTGGATCAACTGCCAATAATCAAACTACCGGTGGATTTGGCACGACAGGTGGTGGTTTTGGATCGACCAATACCAATACTGGTGGGGGCCTCTTCGGAAACAATAACACTGCTGCTGCTGCAAAACCTGCTTTCAGCTTCGGTAACACTCAACCAGCAGCATCGAGTGGAGGCTTTGGATCAACTGCTGGTGGATTTGGATCGACTAATACCAATACTGGGGGAGGTCTCTTTGGAAACACTCAGCAGCAGAATGCGACGACTGGATTTGGTGGCGCCGCTCAGCAACAGCCAGCTGCGACCAATGCTTTTGGAGGAGGATTTGGATCAACCAATATCAATACCAACACTGGCGGAGGTCTCTTTGGAAATACCCAACAGAAGCCAGCTACTACTGGCCTCTTCGGCTCACAACCTGCTGCTTCAAGCACCGGAGGATTATTCGGCTCGCAACCAGCAGCGACGAACAATAGCCCGTTTGGTGGTGCGAATAATACCAATACAGGAAGTAGTCTGTTCGGTGCCAAGCCAGCTCAAACCGGCGGTCTCTTCGGTCAACCCGCTGCCCAAACCAATACAGGCACAAGCAGCTTATTTGGTGGTGGGGGCTTCGGTGCTACAAACCAGAATAACCAAACCCAGCAAAGCACCGGTCTCTTTGGTGCCAGTCTCGGAAACAATACCAACAACCAACAACAGAAACCTGGTGGCTTGTTTGGCCAACCTCAGCAACAGCAAGGGTCGGGTTTGTTTGGTAACTCTGGAACTCAACAGCAGTCTAATTTGTTCGGTTCGTCTACACTTGGTCAACAACAACAACAACAACAACCGGCTCAACCTCAGACTTCTATGTTTGGAACAGGTTCGATCTTCAATACATCACAACAGGGAGGTGGACCCCAGTCATTAAGCACCAGTATTAATGATACTAGAGCTTTTGGCACTGCATCTATGTTTGCAGAGAGAAAGGACCAGGAACAACTCAAGAACCCTGGACCTCTCGCAACCCCACTGTCTAGTGCTAACAGACAAAAGAAGGCAGCTGCACTCCCATTGTATAAGCTAAATGCATCCGGCTCTTCGCGATTTAATACCCCTAGCAAATCACTTCGTGGTGGCTTTGGTTTATCTTATACTCCGGGAAGTGTTTCGACCGCAGGAAGTACTCCTTCAATGTTCAGCAGCAGCTTACTGAATGGCAGTAGATCACTGAGCAAGAGTATGTCCAGCAATAGCCTTCGTCGCAGTTTCCACAATGATGATAGCATTTTGGCACCTGGTGCATTCTCTTCAAGCGTCAGCACAAAGTATGGAAGTGGTGGAAGTTTCAAGAAACTCGTCATCAATCGCAATGTTCGTTCAGATCTTTTTAAGAATCCAGTCACTCCGGATACTCCTGCCGAATCTCCCAACAAACCACTTGGGAAGAAGCAGGTCACTTTTGAGACACCGGAATCACCATCCGGCGCCGATTTCAATGGCAGCTTTAATGGTACTGTTAATGGTAGCGCCAATGGCAGTATCAATGGAAATGGGACAGAACCTGGCAACCCGGTTAACACCGACTCTGTGGCCAGCCCTGATTTTAACTCACCTGAGATGAAAGCTAACAAGCAACTCACTATCGTTGATGAGAGTAAAACCAAGTCACCCCAATCACCTCGTGACACGTCTATTGGACAATACTGGATGACGCCTTCGAGAGAAGAAATTGAAAAGATGACTCGCCACCAACGTCAAAAGATATCTCACTTTTCAGTTGGCCGTGAGGGTGTCGGCAGTATCAATTTTGATACCCCGGTTAATCTGGATGGCATCAATCTCGATGATATCTTTGACAGAATCGTTATTCTTGAAACCAGACGTGCGGAAGTTTATCCAGACAATGCACCCGTCCAGAAACCTCAAGTCGGTGGTGGACTTAATGTTCCATCTACTATCACCTTGTATAATTCGTGGCCTCGCAATGCTTCTAAGAGAGGAACTGACGACATACGCTTGAAGAAACACATCAAAAAGCTGCAGACTGTACCAGAGACTGACTTTGTGAGCTACAACAATGAAAATGGAGCCTGGGTCTTTAGGGTTGCGCACTATACAGTATATGGGCTTGATTATGATGATGAAGAAGATGATGACATGGAAGTGGAAGGCGAAGATTTTAGCGATTTTGGAAATAGTACTCTTACTGCTCCACCAGACACACCAACTCCACGAACCAGTACACCAAAGGCGAATCCTCATTACTTTGATCAGTCCTTTGCATCTTCCATGGATTTGACCCAAACCGAGTCGGACCCTGAGGATACATTCGAATTCAGAAAGAAGAAGATCCTCCCAGGCGCGTTTGATAACGAGGAAGTTTATGAAGAGGACGAAGTCGTGGAGAGTTCATTTGCTCAGAATCAGGAGTCTTTTTTAGATAATCGCTCCGTGGGTTCACAGTCAGAAAGCGGCGTCGAGGAACCAATTGACCAAGACGACGTCTATGAGGACGATGAATCTGTCAGTATCGTGGATCAAGAGATGGCGGGCTCTTTTCCAGGCACTGGCAATACCGCGGAGCAAATGGAGGACTCGCAAGATGAAGATGATACGATAGAATTTGGGACACCTGGTGCAATTGTACGGGCTAGAGCAAGAGCACAAAAGCTGGATACACCATCCAAGCTTAGATTCCCGGCGGCAAATGATTGGGCGGCTACATTGAGAGCAACTGCAAGTCCAAAAAAGCAGGATCGTGCTGTTCTCAAAAGCCTCATTGATGTCCATGGAAACGAAAAGCAGTCTGCCTTGGCACGAATTGAAATTCCAACAAACAACAAGGACTATTCGAACACACATGGATTTGCGTCTATTATGGATGTTCACAATGACCTGTTCGGGAAGGTTGCAAGTCCTATCAAGGTTTCTAATTACAAGAGGGGTGATAATTTTGAGGTTGGTTCTCCTTGCTGAAACTCTTTGATGATGGTGATTAACGGGACCGTTCGTTGCGTCCACTCATGTACCTAATGTTTATGTAGTAGAATGCTAAGGAATTGTATTTACAGAAACCCTTCAACAAGAAATCCAAGATTGGTGATGATGAATCAGAGATGCCGGAAGAAGATCGCGCGTTCCATGACTCTGTTAAACCAAGCTGGGGCCCGGATGGCACCTTGGTATACGCCGCATCTGCCGATTCCAAGCCTTTTACTAAATCGCGTCGGGCTCGTGAGAAGGATGGCCTACTCACCATTCAAAAGAGTGGCATCGCTGAGGCTAGCAATGTTCGATTCGCCAAATTTTCTAACGAGTCTTCAGCGGGTGCACTGAAGAAACATCAATCTTTGACAGTCGTTGAAAACTTGGAGGGTGTTCCTTACGCAGCCTTGCCAGATTCATATTCTTTCCTGGACTTCTTCGATGAGCAAAATGTTCGAGATCCATCGGTAGTCCATGAAAAGCTTGTCTGGGAGCTCGCCAGCATCCTTTTCGACGCCATTGAAATCCCGCAAGAACTTGAGCATATTGAAAATGCAACCGAGCGTTTACGCAAAGATAAATTGTCTGTATTTTGGCAAAAGTTGGTTGCTCAGGCATCGGCTCAACATGTTGCAATGGCTAGATCAAATGAAGAAAAAGCCATTGCCTCATTGTCCGGTCACAACATTCCTGATGCTTGTGGATACCTTGTCAATGGCAAGAACTTTCATCTTGCTACACTTGTTGCATTGATTGGTGGCAAGGAAAGTCTCAAGAAAGATATTCGTGAGCAGTTGTCGCAATGGCAAAGCACCAAAGCCCTCTCTGAATTCAGTCAGCCTATTCGAGCTCTATACGAACTTCTTGCTGGAAATGTTTGTGTCTGTGATGGCAACAAAACCCCTCATATGGAAGATCGTATCGAGTCCTTCGTTATTTCAAAACGATTCGGACTTGATTGGCGACAAGCATTCGGTTTGAGACTGTGGTATGCGATCAAAGCAAATGAAGAATTTGATAGTGCAGTCAAATTATTCGATGAAGACATGGCCCAAGATAAGGAGACCTCCCGACCTCAAGCCTGGTACGTCGAACAGAAAATTCCTAAGTTGTGGCAAGATGATCAGCTCAATGAACGTGAGGATCTTCTATGGGGACTGTTGAAATTGTATGCCTACGATGATGCAGACCTCGAGGCAATTCTACGACCTGAGAATTCACAACTATCGCCCCTGGATATGCGCCTTTCTTGGCAATTGAGTCGAGCTTTAACTTCTTTTGGTGCACTTGATTACCAAGGAGATGCCGAGGAGAAGAAAGACCAAACTACTTTGGCCTTCGCTTCTCAGCTCAACAATGAAGGATATTGGCTTGATGCAGTTTTCGTTCTACTTCACTTGTCGTCGACCAACGCTCGAGCAAAATCCATCCAAGATCATCTTGCACGACATGCCGGAAAGATTGGTTCTGAAGATAGCCAGAGTTTCATCACCTTGGTCCAGAACTACAAGATTCCGGCGGCTTGGATCTGGGAGGCAAAGGCACTGTACACTCGAAGCGTCAAGAAGGATCCACTCAGCGAAGTTGAATGTCTAACCAAAGCTGGATTGTTCGAAGAAGCTCACCGCACTTTTGCAAAGGAAGTCGCGCCCAAGGCAATCATCGAATATGACTACGGTACAATTCGCAAAATTCTTGCAAGCTTTGAGGGCAAAGAGAATGCTATTTCAGAGTGGCATCTTGGTGGAGAATTATATCAGGATTTCCTCACTTTGCTTGAATCTCAGAAGAAGAGCCAAGAACTTGATCTTGCGGTATTGGACAGATTGCTGGCTGGGTTACCGGCCGTCGTGGAGGAATCGCGCCACCCCGCTTTTATGGAGACAGTGGCAGTCGAAACAATTAGCGGAGTAGTGGCGAAGGCCGTGATAGACATGGGAAAAAAGGGCGGGGTAAGAACATTCTGGCGGCCTCTTCTTTTGACTAGTACTAACCACGCCAAACAGAACGTGGACTTGCCCAAGGTCTTGAGACTTCCCCTAACGGAAGACAGGTGCTTAAAGCACACAATAGACTTGAGTTTAGGGTATTATAGAAGTATCATGGGGGGTGGAAGGTGATGGGCCTTGGTGCATTTACACAAATTGCATACGAATGAATATCTGGACAGCAAAGAAGACGGCAGGGTTTATTTTATTGGTACTGTCATTCAAAATGATACGATATTCGGAATCAAAATATTTGAGGGATAGCGAGCAAGGGCAGGAGGAACCAAAAGAAAAGGCCTTGGGAAAACCACTGTAGTATATTTCGTAATCAGCATAGCGAATAGGTATCACTTTTAGAGTAGATAGTTACAACATTATGCATGAAATGGCATTATGATGTTCTACAAGCAAAATCTGTTCCCTTGTATTTCCAGAGGAAAGGGGCAAACGGAATTTGTGACGTATTCTGTCAGTCTTTTTGCGTGTTTCACCACATCAATCACATTAAATAAAGTACAGTACTTTCTGGAGTGAAGGAATTTCAAGTAAGGGAGGGTCGAAGTCGAAGTTCTACAGACAAAAACCGCCTTGATCGCCCGATCTCGTGTGGGTGACCCCGGCAGTGGTTTGTGCTTCATGGGTGTCAGTATCTCGACCAGGCGATGATTGGATGAATAGTTGAGGAGAAGATCATGTATATGTTGTACGATGAGGCTGGACCAATCACTACGCAGCATCTTGCCTCCTCCATCCTTCCACTAATGCAAGAATTTTATGCGATTGGATAGGAAGAGTCGAATAGGGATGGAGGGAGGAAGTAGATGGATGAACAACGCAGCAGTCGTTGGATTGGTAGTTGATGTAGGGAAAAGTGGACAGGGGAATGAGGGGGAGGGGGGCAGAAAGGAAGGGGAAGAGGAAGAAGAGAAGAGAGAGGAGGGAGAAGAGAGAGAAAGTAGTTTGTACTGTAGAAAGCTACATATGTAATGTTTTATAGTAATGTGGTGGTGGTGGGTTGATGGGATGGGATGGGATGCGATGCGATGCGATGCGACGACGGTTATGCATTATTGTTGTTTGTTGTTGTAGGAATGAGAGAAAATAAAACAGCACAGGCCAGGCGAGGGCTAGTCCTGAAGTAGCCCTCCCTTACTTACTTGGGAGTTATTATACTCGTATTATATCAAAAAATAGAACATCTACATATTTTACTACCACAAAGGCTTTAGTGCTGTTTTTTGGGATATACCCTTACCTAGTTACCGTAAATCTCTCTAATACATACACGCGGCTACATTGATACCCACGCTCTAAACCTATTTCCCTCTATCCACATTATTATTCCACACCTTCGCATTCAAACGTCTCCCACTTATCGATTACCGATTATCCACCATCGTTGCTATCGCTTCACTCAGATAAACCACCCTCAACCCTCCCTTTGCGCATTCATATATTGAAAAGAATACGAGTCGCATACTTCTATGAATCATATTCATACGTTCAGTACATTTACGCGACTGTAAATAACCATTCAAGCCAGAATTGTATTTGGATGTGATGTCCATATTTACTATCCAAAATCAAGTCCATTTCACTCTGATTAACTTCAATATCGCACCTAGTACACTCCTGCTCGTCATCATAATATCACTCGCATACCTCTACCTTGTTCAGACCAGAAGACTGCCTTTACCAAGTTGGAGCGCATCAACATCGATAGTGAAGAAGAATAATCATAATCATAGGAATCATGGGAACGACGATAGAGGAGCTAGAAGGAATGTTCGACGACCACCCTTCGTTAAACGCGTCACTGCAGGACTTCGAACAAGGAAGCATAGAGATCGAGCACAACCTGCCTCGTCGTTTTGGTTATCCTTCCCAACATTCGGGCTTCCGCAGCGACACGGACTCGGAGGACGACCTGGGGGACTCGGTATCCAAAGGTGGTTACAGTCCGCCAGCATGGAGACGGGAGGAAAACGGCAACCGAAGCAGCGGCTTTTGGAATCGGCATAGTAAAATACTCGGCAAGAGGCACAGAGAACTGTCTAGAGAAAGTAGCCCGGAATATGAAAGTGCTGATGAGGGTGGTGGATCTGATCCGACTCTCGCGGCGGCGGTAAGAACGAGATTACCAACCGGATCAATATCGCCGGAGAAGAAGAGAAGTCCGTCGCCTGATCCCTATCCTTCTCGGAATCGTGATTTGGGAAAAACACTTGGTAAAGTGATTAAGCAGGAGAATGGCCACGAAGGCGCACTGCTACCTTCTATGGAGAACCCGAACAACTGTATGAAACTTGGTGTAAATGTATTGGTTCAAATGCTGATGTATGAAAAGTTATTCGATTCGCATTCAAAACGGAAGTCCAACACCGTACAGAACCTTTCGAAGCTGCATTTTCATCTCTAAGTTTAAGCATTGAGAAGATCATGAGTTCATGGGCTTCAATATGCAGTGCATTTGTGGTTGCGATCATTTCTATTTTAACACTACGAACACTTTTTCAACCTTCACAACTACCACCCGTACCAGATCTTATCAAGGTCGCAGGACTCGCAAGAGCCTTTGAACCTCTGATATTTTATTCCGAAAATGGAATTCAGCAAATCAGTGATATACAGCAGACAGGTATTGCTGTCTGGGATCTTTGTGAGAGTGTGCGCTCAACAAATATGACTTCTGCGCCAGTCATTGTTGCCGAACTTGATGAACTGAGTGAAACTCTCAAAGATTTGTCCATTGAGTTAACCAGATTCTTTGCTAATGTGGACGGAGACGTCGATGGGTAATACTTTCTACTTCTGTGTTGTGACATCATCTGACATATCTAGTATTCTGATCGTCATGGATTGGGCCAAACGGGAACTTGCTCAACTCAATCATCTTCCCCCATCGCCACTTAATTCAGCCTTTGATAATATACACACACTTCTTAGTCGAATGGGTGTTTTCGAAACTGCAACTGGCACTCCGACTAAAATCGGCGTTGTCGCAACGAACATATTTGGCATGTCATCGCCTCAAAGAACACGCCAAACCCTTCAAAGAACATTTAACGAATTTCTCTCTGTTCTCGAAGATGCTATTAGTTCTGAGCTCACTCATGCTCTTGCTCTCTTTCGAATCTTCGAAAAAATCGATCATCAGTTCAAAGCATTATCTCGTAGCGCCTCCCGCGAACTAGATACTCAAGAAATGGACGAAGATAAACTTCTCTCATCACTCTGGACCAAAATTCTCGGTCCTTCTTCGAGCACCCTCCATAAGTTCGAAAAGAATAAAAAGCTCCTCGCCAATATACGCTCCAAGACCATCCAAAATAAATCCGTCCTTCTCGACCACAATGGGAAACTATTAACTTTACGAGCAAATCTAGACTATCTAAGAAAAAAATTAGTTAGCCCTCTCGTAAGGACAAATAGTAGTACGATTCGAGTCGAAGAGCAAATACAAGGTCTAGAAGATGCGAGTGGATATTTAGGAAGGGTCAGAGAAACGCAAAAGGGGAAGTTGATGGAAATGCTATATGGAGCTGGGAGTGGAAGTGCGAGGAGAGTCGCTGGGGCGAAAGCCGTTGAGATCGAAGGGAGATGGGAATAATTTCCGTTCAGGTTCCTTCTCTTTTCTCTTTCTCCTTCTTAATCTCGCTGCTTGGTGTCTTCGTTTGGGAGTATAAATGGATGTATGGATGGGAATTATTGTATCAGAGATGGAGGGGGCTTACTTACTACTTGCTTTACTTGATACTTGCTACTAGGACGGTGTTTATGGTGCAGCAACTGGAAGGTAGACAAAGGAAAGAAAGCATGGATTAGTAACATTGGGTCGGATTGTATTGGTGGCATGTTTTTTTTCGATTTTGTGTGATTTCTTTTGGTTTTGTCTCTGGTTTTGCATAAGGGATTGGTGTTCGATTGGTGTTCGATTGGTGTTCAATTGGATGGGGGTGGGGTGGGATGGGATGGGATGGGATTGGATGGGGTGGTGAGGGTATGGGCAGTACATAGGTCACGGAGGAGTATGAATTAAGAAATATACATTAAATCTACATATCTCCCTCCACGTGAGTGCTTAGCCGATACTTGTTGGAGGTGCATAGGAGGATTTCTGTACTACCGTGTAATAAATGAACTACAATGTAGAGTACTCTGCGATTTTTTTTCTTCTTCTAATGCCAGTTGGAACACGAATCATATTTTGGATAGGAATGAAGCCTTTGCAGAGGGTCAAAGTTAACTACTGGATAGGCAGATTTGCCGCGCTGTTGTAAAGCGAGTAATGGTAGGAATGTACACTTGCAATTTCTCATGCCAGCACGTAGGTAGATAGTTACAACACCTCAAATAGCAAGGGGCAATAATCAAATTCGTTCATCCGTAGGTCTAGAAATTGAGTTTCTCCTCTTTGATATTCATCAGGATTTCAAATAACTTCTGGCGAAGTTGTGTAATTAGGTTACATCTCAGCTGCATATATCCTATCCGTCCATCCAAATCGCTATCTATATCTGGTAAGCCCGCACTGAACACCGGCTAAAATGATTTCATAAACGACTTCTGTTTCTCATCCCCTCACAATACCCTAGATGTTAATCGCTGAAGTCTAAACTTCCATGCATTCCATTAGACTCCTCTAACCTCATCTCTTGCTTCAAGGTCTCCCTTGGCAACTTTTCTCCTTCATTCTTCTTCATATTGAGCGTTGTATCCAACATCGCATCTGAGTCCTCTGATTTCGCCTCCGACATTTCTTCCCGTGTCGAGTTTGATATCGGCTCTTGTGTTGTCTCAATACCCTCCACAGCTACCGCTAAATCATTATTGCTCACATCGTGAGTCAAATTCTCATCCGCGTTTCCATCATCGATTTCGTCGTAATCGTTATCGTTGGTGTCTTCGGGGTTCAGGAGGGATTTTTGGAAAGGTGCTTCGACGGACCAGTCGCTTACGGGCTAGGAGGAGGGGGGCGAGTTAGTTGGCTTGTAAGTTTGAGACTTATGGGGAGTAAGGAATTGGACATACCTTAACATCTAAGTCTGGACATTTGGATCCATGAGTCTTCCACTTTCTAGCCCAGTAGTCTTCTGCTTCTTTGCCGAATCTCTATTGCGCCAAGATCGTTAGCCACCAAGATCCACAATCCTTCTATTATTTTCTCCCCCACAATCAATCAATCAAAATCAAACACCATACACATACCTGCGCAACAGCCTTCCTTAAAACCTCCCTCATCTCCGCCTCTACCTCCTTAATAGTCATCAAGAGCCTACCATCTCCCTTCCCAACCCTCATCCCGACAAACGCCCTCATCTTCTCCTTCTTCCCCCTCATCTCATCAAACAAACCTAAAAGCACCTTAACCCACGCGCCCTCCATCTCCGACCTACCCACCGGCACCGCGCCC
>NGKF01000027.1:15440-45010 GCA_002162555.1 Monilinia aucupariae | reverse complement strand
CCAACCACCCATAACAACTATCCACCTCCATGCAAAACTCCACAAAGCGCTCGCGATAGCTCGCAAAGCCGAGGAAATTCGAGCTCGCGCACGGGTACCTAGGAGACACGGCCTCGAGGATGTGCGAGCTGGGCTGGGACCAGAGACGTGCCCAGGCGCGGTAGCTGATGGTGGGTCGGCCGTAGATGCAGAGGAAGGCCGGGGAGAAATCTAGCGTCTTGTATTGTGAGGGGTGGATGTGGGCGCCGACTTGGGCGAGGAGTTCTTGGTCGAGGGTTGGGGCGAGGACTGGTGGGTAGAGGGTTGTGGACATGTTTTTTTTGGGGGAGGGAAGGGGAGGTCTTTGTTTTCTTCTCTGTTTTTTTGTTTTCTTTGGTTCTGGGGGTGTTTGGATTGCTTGCTTGCTCTTTTGTGTTTGGCTTCTCTGAGATCTTGAGTTGAAATCCCCTTGTCTAGTTGAATTTTATAAAGTTCGTTGGGCAAAGGATGATGTTATTCGGAGATACGAAAGATTATGAGTTGAGTTGAGTTGGTTTGGATATGAAAGGACTTTTCACAAGAGCTTTATTTATATTTGACTTGTGGATAACATGGTGACTAGCATTGTTTACTCTAGTGCCCCAATTGTGATTGATAGGTTAGATTGGATGATATTCACTTGAATCGCGCCAGTCAGGTGGTATTAGAAGGTGATGGATGATACGATGTGATTGAGCGTGACGAGGTGAAGATTCAGACTCGGATTCTGCTTGCAAGTGAGTATTCACTTTCAACATGAGCAGATTACTTTTGGACTTTTGCAATGTATTAAGATCAAGATTAAGCGACTTATTCGTCTTTTTCTGTGTTTATTCACCTCATCTTTCAAACTCTTGCGGTTAAAATATCAACGCTCAAATATGAAACTATACCTACCTCTCATTCTAACCAGAGAACTTCAAATCATCCCGTAATAGATAGCTGAATTTCTAAGATTAGATTTAAGAAGCCGATTAGAATATCCGCGTGAGAACAACAAATATGTATTGACGAAACATAACATCCATGACTTCAAGTGATGTATATATATGTATATATATGTATATGAATGACCTTCCATTCACCGCCCCTCTCTTCCCAAACCCCCACAAAAACGAAAGCCCTCTCTCCTCTCTTCCCCTCGAAGACTAACCAACCAAAATGACCAAAGCAAAGACCGACAAAAATAGCAAAAAATTAATTATCTCGAGTAAGTGAGTGCATCAGGAATTAATTCAAACCAGACGAGCTGAGTTTTGCAAGAAATAACATCTTCGGACGTGAAGCAGCGATCCCATTTGAGGGGATGTGAAAGACCCAGCTTATTTACTTACCACTGAGTCATCTGGACATTGTTTTTGGTGATGGTTTGCGCGCTGTTTGGGTATATATTAGGAGGTGGGTGGTTAAGCGAGGGAGGTTGGTTGAGAGTTTTTGGTTTGTGGAAATCATTGCTTCATCCAATCCTGTGAATGCGTAGGAAATGAGTTGGGAATCATTTTGGACTGGAAATTTTAATGGCTGGCTAATGATTCTTTTGTTTTGGTTATCGGTAGTAGTTAGTTCATTTTTGATGAGGTTTCCTCATTTGGCTGGCTGAAATTCCATGGATAGATGTAGGGAGTTGGCAGGATAGGGTATGATGATTTCATATACTATTGCTGCAACTTGAAATTGGAGTATGAGATGATTTTGTATTAGGTAGATGATCGGTATGTCTCTCGAAAGGTGTCAACATGTGTGGTTTAATAACGGTAAGGTGAATCTGACAAGTCAAATTCTGCACACTCGTGGGCGGTGCAGCTACGTTTTGGATGTGATGGAATATAAAATGACGGCAATACTACGAGTATAGAGGGTAAAAGTATGGTTAATCCTAGCCTCCTCCATGTACACAAGTTCTGTTGTAGATATAAAACTCCGAGGTTCATTCGCCCCAGAACAAAATCCTACACAGCCATCAAAGTACCACCTCCACGATGAGGTGCAAAGTATTCGGGTGCCATACTGAGAATTAGATAGTAGATGTAGTAGCTCTGGAAGACCCCATAAGACTGAGTGAGGCTAACTGTGATAATTGTTCTCGAGGAACTTGAGATGAGGATTATGGTTTGCCTTTGGCGAGTTAATAGCCATAATTCAAAGACACGTTGGGATGATTGAGGTTATTCTATAACTGATTGGTCTACCGAAGGACTTTCAGGAGTCTTATGATTTGGGGGATCTGGAGAGAATATGTGCTTTTCGTAGATGTCATTGCGATTCTCCAATGTTTGTATTAATTTTTAATGGTGCAATCAAGATCTAAGTTTGGTTTGGTTGTTCGAGCCCCAGGAGAAGAGCAGATATATGAGAATTAGGATAAGCGAAGTAGGAGGAGATGACCACCAAGTCTGGATAGGTGACCTTTCAACGAAATCTGAAGATGTTTCGTCGACTATACTCATGTATTCCTCGAGGGATAAAAATATCAACTGTATAAATATTAGTGCCTACCTTACCTCCATCTGGTGGATCGACCTTGAAGAATAATTCCTCGCCGGGGTTCGATCAGAGGGTGTTTTCACCCGTCAATTCCCTCTTATTATCCTTGTAGCAGTTGAAAAGATGATGAAGATACAGATGGGTTCAAATTGTTCATGAAAGTTAGTAAATCCTGTCCCAGATGTGGAAAATTGATTCATTCTTCATTCTTCATTCTTCAAGCTCATGGTATATCCCCTAGAATTACAGGGTTTGATGCACTCATCGCAATGGCTACTTGTATCATCCTTCGAAACGCCATTGCCATCAAAAGTTTTCACCGATATTGCATCCCAATGGAATTTTGAATCCAGTCAAGTCAAAACAGAAGGTTTCTGACCACTTCATGATAAAGCCTACTTTCTGAAAGCCGTAGAAATATCGGCTCTTGTCCATTCAGCAATAACTTCCCCATCATACACATCTCTACTGATTGTCAAAATCCTATCGTCAACCTTTTCGTAAATTCTCTCGCATTGTTGATGCACTTTAATGACAAGTTCTCGACTGAGTCCTGGATCGTCTGCATCGCCGAAATGCTTTTCGACTCGCTTCTTGAGAGTTTCAATACCCTTCCTAATTTCCTTCGCGTCGTACCCAGCAAGGATTTTCTTGAAGGTAGATTTGGAGTGACTTGGCAGTGACGAAATTCTAGAAGCCGATTCACCAGGTTGTCTTGAAAGCATAAGACTCTCTGTGCTTTCTAAGAAATCGAGGAGTTTTCCTAGAGGTCTTCGAATCATAGCGCCAAGATATAAAGTCATATGTTCATCCATTTCTTGGCTAGCGTTCTCTCTCCATTCTTCAAGTATTGGGTTGGAGTGAACATCTACTTCTTCAAGGTAGTGGTTCATATTTTCGATTAGTAGGATTTGATAATTAAGGGCCTCTTTGTCCTCTGGATCCGCACCTGCGGTTTGAGCGCTTGGGTTCTCTCTCGCAATAACCTTAAGAGACTCAAACATGGTTTTGTTCAATCGCGAATATGTATTGTTTACGATTTGTCGAACCTCGAGACCGTCAGCAGTCATTAGCATATTCTCTATTGTCGCGGAAAATAGAGGAAATATTCTTATGAAGCCAATAACGCCCTTTCGCTTCTTGATTTTGACCTTAGTTTCTTCAATAGCTCGGATTTGTTCGTCAAGGAATTTATTAAACAAACCAAGCAAGCGAGCATGTAGTTTTTGAAGAGTACGTGCTAAGTATTCCTGACTTGATTCCTCGAGATTTATAATCTTACGTTCGATTGAAGCGAGAATACCGACACCTTGCCTATTCAGATAATTAGTGATGCTCATTGGTCTAATTGTTCATTGTGGACTTACAATGGATCGGATTGGAGTGACCAATCTATGAGTGCTTCCATATCGCCAGCCCAGAACGCATATATTTCTTCCATGGTTTGAACGACACGTTTTGCCAAGCTCCGATTGGGATCCATGACTTTGGGCCTTCTCAAGTCGCCGCCTCGTCGCAAGTCTGGTGGGGCAGCAGCGACAGAATCTGCAAAATCATGTTCTTCTAGTGACGTGACATGAAAAAATTCAACAATGAAGTTCTGCTCCATGCTCATAATAGGAACCATTTCATCGAGAGCCCCCGTAAATACTTCACTTGGAGTTAGTCGGCCATCTGCCTTATCTAAACTAGGCTTGTTACCGCCATCACCAATAGGAGATCGTATCTTTGCAAGTGTCTGGCTCTTCTTCACTGTGAGTTTTCTAGCAGTAGTAGTTGCGAGGCCTTCGGTGTGCTTCTCAGTTTGTGAAGTGAATAATATTTCAGATTCATCCCCATGTGCCTTCCTAGCAATTCGCTTCCAGGCAAAGACAGCATCTCTGAATTCCTCCTGGTATAAAGGTTTGCATGCAAGCTCGTAATCCGACAAAAACCGCTCCCATTCCACAGGAGCGACCTCTCTAGAGAATAACATCAGTGGACTATACCTCCAAAGTATGTTTCTCGCGAGATCATGATGGCGTGGGTCAAGTTTGCCTTTCCCAGCTGCTCTTGTAACATTACTCTTTTCTCGGTCTAAGGCTTTCCTCGTCTCTTCAATGGCAGCGCGGAATTTCATGTGCAAGAAAGAATACAAACGTTGAAGGAACTCAACGCTGGTAACTCGGTAGACGTCTTTCTTCTCTTGTAAAACTCGCATACTTCCAATTTCGCTATTGCCAAAAACTCCAGTCTTGCCTGAACGAACGCTACCATCTTCGCTTCGTCTAGGACCAGAGATACTCAGCGAAGGATCAATGGTGACCATAGCCTTGAATAATACTACCAAGGAGTTTTCAACCTGCTCGAGATCTTGGGGACGTTCCAGCGATGCTGTCTTGAGGCATTCAAGCTGTGATGAGGAAATCGATATCGTGTCCAATAGAGATTGAAGTTCAACTTGAAGTAACTTCTGATTGGCTGTTTGGACTTGCAGACCTTGTGACTGGGCTTCGATGTAGGCAATATCCTCATTGAGTGTCTAAAATGACCTGTTAATCTATAAAAGTCTTCAAGAAAGCATTCAATGAAACAACTTACGCCGAGTTCTACAAGGTACAGTGTGAGCAAACCATCAAGTTCGTCACATTCATCCATACATGTATCCAACCCTTTTTTGATAGCTTCAACTCGTTCGTCCTCTTCTTCTAATCGGTTTAACCAGCCTCCAGCTTGAACTTTGTTGAGCTCTCGCTCTACATCATCTTTTAAAGTATCAATAACTTTCGTATGCACGCCTTCTCCTACCCATCCAAATTCATCCCAAGCATTGACAAGGTCAGATCCCCGACCATCCAAAAAGCTGGGATCAATATCCAAGGATGCAAGCTCTTTTTGCATTGCTTCGGAAGCGGATTTCGGCCGCCTAGGTTCTCTCGTCTTCGGTTTGTCTAATAATACTGCATCTGATGTCTGTGAAGGGTCTCCAGCAGGGTTCGGTATTTCAGGGACCGTGATTTTGACTTCCGGGATAACTTCAGGGTTAACTTTGCGGGCCGCCGACTTTTCCGGAAGAATTGCAACAGTGGGGGATTGAACTTCGGGTGTGGCAGTGGGTACATCGGTTGCAGCACTGAGTGCGGTTGGAGAATTGAATGTGGTTGCACTGTCGTTACTCAACGCCCGAATTAAAGAAGGGGCGGGGACCACGCCAGTAATGCCATCAGGGCCGTTTGGAGATTTTGATGCCATCGCTGCTTCTCTAAGACGTTCAGCTGCCCCACCAGCACGAGGCTTGAAACCATTGGCATTCTTCGCAGCCCTGAGAAAGGTACTGGCAATATCACCTTTTGATTTGTTTTTGATCATGGGCCCAAGTCCTGGGCGCACGTCCTCGCCTTCTTTCTCCTCATCGGACAGTGGCGAAATAGTGCTAGTCGGTGAAACAATTTGGGAGACAGGGGATACAACGGCCGACGCAGGTGGAGGAAGTGAGGGCGGTTCATCCTTACTAGTATTGCCCAAGTTATCGCGAAGCGACTCTAGTATTGCTGGCTCTGCGATTTTGGTATCAATGCTGACATCTCCATTTGCCTCCCGCTCGCGAGGTATTGACCGCTCACTGCTACGAGTAGGAGGCCGCATATCGTCCCTCCGCATACCAGGACTGGCTAATGGTGCTGGCACAATGTTATCGGTTGAATCCGAACCTCGTAAGCGAGAGGCGTCCCCAATATTTGGCATTGGAGGCCGACGTCTTTCCGGTGGAATTGTTAGAGGGGCGGGCATTGGGGGCGCTTCCGCCGACCTGCCTCTCTTCGGACTTGGAAAGCCGGATTCAGGAGGGCCACGTTGGGAATTGGGTGCGATGCTTCGATCAGGAAAGCGACCTGGTGCGTTAGGCAAGCCGTTGGCACCACCGCGTGAGCGAGGTGGTAAGCTTCCACTGTCATCACTACGCCCAAAAGATTCCTGACTTTGATTGACCCCATCCAGTCTACGCAGACTCGCTTGACTCTGTTGAGGTGTGACCCCAGATGGTTTAGAGCCTGGATTTGGCGATATCTCACGTTGTGGCCGCACAGGAGGTCGGGAATTCTGTGGTGGAAAGGCAGGACTAGGTGGCATTTGGCCTGGTGGGCGTTGTACGGCATCTCGACTAGGTTGCTTGCGCAGTGCAGGCTCGCGGGATGGTTCTCTCTTGAATGGGAATGGCCGGCTCTGGCTTTGTTCGAAGGGAGAAGATGGTATTTGTTGGGGTTGTGGGGGCCGCCGAGGTTCCTGGGTAGGAGGTTGTGGTCGCGCAGAAGGGATACCAGATAGTTGTTCTCTTTCTCTGGAATCAAAACCAATAAGCTCCGGTGCCTTCCCACCGGTATATTTTGTATAAATCTTGACCAAACTTGCGAGAAAGAATTGCTTTTCTTTCTGGGTATTGGCCTGCCAATAGTAAGGCTTTCCGATCGTTACAATAAATCCTATACCACCAGCCCATTGCTTGCGCTGTTCTTCCTCGGGAGTCGCAGGAACTGCTCCACTAAAAGACTCTATCGCAGATAAATCATCAAGCATCCAAGTCTTGCCTATTGAAAAGCTCCCATTCGCATTCTCCCTAGCCTTGTGCATACGAACCCGGCCAGATTTGCGCACGGCGATGATTATAAGACGAGGCTTCTTGACATCCGGATTGGCACCAGGGGGAGGTGGAGCAGAAGGATATGCAGCATCTTCAATAATTCTAATATGTGTGATGTATGACTCTAATACTAGAAGACCGAGGAGTTAGTATACAGCTGATATTTCCAGCGCAAACCGGACTGATCTTACAAGAGCCATCTGGATCCTTCTTCCCAAAACAGCTGTCGATAATTCGTCTCTTCTCATCTTCAAACCTTTCGGCTCTGCTCATGCTACTGCTACTGCCGTTGACCCCGCCAGGCCCATTTCGTGAAGAGCCGTCCATGAGGCGGAGCCACGTTCGTTAAATCGAGGCGATTGTTCTCTGTATCCTTTTCAATCATTTATTCGTGAAGGCGAATTGAATGTTCCTTGGCGATTGGGGCGAGAGTCATTTTCTTATTCATAAATCGCATTCCAAGATTATGACAAAACCCAAATAAGGGGAAGAGTGCATAGGAGTGTCTATGATGTGCAGGTTAGATATTAGGTTAATTTGGTGCTTACATCGAAATCTAGGTTTCTGTTCCCTGACCATTCCATTAGCAACAAAACAGCATCAGCTACGGGTTACGGTTAACGGCGGCGGATAGAGACCTAAGGAGCAAGGACCGGTGGACCTTCGAGACGGTTAACGAACGGTACCAATAAGGTCCGACCTCATATATCATATATCAACCATCCAAGTATTACAACCACTGTATATATATATTACCTGTCTAGGTATATATTTGAGATAAATCCCTCCCTCATTTGGTACTGTAATTGTATGCAACGAATGTCGATAACACAACCTATATACCTCTATTACTCAATTAAGCAAGTACCTTGCAGGTATGATATCTATACGCTAATCCATAACTAGATTAGCTCCTTCTATCATTTCTCCCTCTGGAACTTTTTTTTCCTTCCCGATAAGGTGTACAGTATTTTTTTTAACAATCAATAATCATTACAACCAGATAGATTATTCTCTCCATTCAATAAGCATGAGGCCAAAACAAAACAAACGCAATATGGCCGACAATGCCAATATGCAGGCATTAGGCAAGAGAAAAAATCCTTCTGGTCAACCACAACCAGATTGGCTCTTTCCTGCTGGCTCTGGTACGGATGCAAATCAAGCCTCAGCTGGCAAATCTGGTAACGAAGGTCGATCGAAGAACAAACAAGACAAGAAACACGCACAAGATCTACTTAAACGCCGAGATGCCGGTGAACCTCCCAAGTCTGGAATTCCTTCCCATTTACTCGATCTTGTCGGCAAATTCCTCGAACAGCACGAACTCATGCAAACCAGTCGCACCCTGAAGACTGAACGTCGCAACCGAGATGAGGCAACAGCGAAGGCTGGCGGTGCTGCTACCTCTCTTGAGGCTATCTACAATGAGTGGCAGGCATTGAAGGAGGAGAATGTGGCCCTCAAAGCTGCAGCTGTCAAGAAGAACGAAACCCCAAAGCAAAAGGCAACAAAGGTCCCATCTACCGATAAATCAAGCAGCAGTAGCAGCAGCAGTGATTCGAGCAGCGACGAGGAAAGTGATGTTGAAATGGCAGATGCGCCACCAACTAAGAAGAGCTCTTCTCGAAGGTCATCCTCATCTTCGTCTTCGTCATCTTCATCCTCGTCGTCCTCTTCGAGCAGTTCCGACAGCGATGCTGACGATGAAGATGACGTTCCATCGGTCGCCAAATCTCCCTCTCCGAAGGCAAAAGTTAACACCCTGAAGCGCAAAGCCAGTTCAAAAACCGATTCATCTTCATCCGATTCGGACTCAAGTTCAGAAGAAGATGCTCCCAAAGCTAAGAAGGCCAAGACAGCTACCCCTACCAAGGAGTCTTCGGACTCTTCATCCGAATCTAGCTCTGAAGAATCCGAGACCGCGAAGACTAAGGATGATTCCAGCTCTTCTGATTCTTCTTCTTCTGATTCGTCTGACTCCGACTCCGATTCTGATTCTTCTACACAATCAATCGCGAAGAAAACTCCATTGCCTGATTCCGATTCCGATTCCGATTCATCCTCCGACTCCAGTTCCGACTCCAGTTCCGACACCGATTCTGGCAAAATTACCAAGAAAGCAGCAGGGGCTAGCTCAGACACAAGCGAGACTCTTTCGGAAGGCAATGGTTCTTCAAACAAGAAACCTTTAGATCCGCCTTTGCCACCAATGCCTACCGAGAAGCTTCCTAGGAAGCAAAATGTACCATTTTCTCGCATTCCCAAAGACACCAAAGTGGATCCAAGATTGGCTAGTAATGCCTATGTACCATATGATTACGCACAAAAGGCCCACGAGGATTTGATTGTCACAAAGGGCAAGGGTTTCACCAAGGAGAAGAACAAGAAAAAGCGTGGAAGCTATAGAGGCGGTTACATTGATGTCGAAGGTAAAAAAGGTATCAAATTTGATGACTAGAGATCTACCTTTTGGATTGGTAGTCTGATGGTGAATGGTTGTCAATGTTTCAGCATAAGAAAGGTCTACGGCTTTAAAGATGATCAGATTGACTGGGTAGCAAGGGAGCTTTTGGCGCAAATGCACATGATAGAAGTAGCGATGCTACATTGATAATATAAAAGTTTTGTCCTCTGTACATAACATGTTTCCAAACTCATCTTGCGCCTGCTGACTTTCTCCTTGTGTATATTCCGAGGTCGTTCAAAACGATATCCTACTGACCACGTCTCGAGGCTTAACTTGAAGGACTTCTCGTACTAGATAATTTCATGTCTTTCACAATAGAACATATCCTTCACTTAGTAAGTGCCACAGTGTACTCAGGGCTGAGTGCTAGGAGCAAAGTATGTAAGTGCTGTACCCGTGCTGGTGAGTGTCCAACGAGCTGTAGGAAGCTCGTGTGAAGGTCTAATGATGCCATCCCCATCGTAAAAGTCCAAGAAGCAGACTTTGGCAAGGTTGATCCTCTGTATGCATAACTGTACAGCAAGAACCATGGTTACACGAGATTGCCTTATATTCTGCCCTGCACTGCCTTGGTTGGTGATAAGCGTGCTTTACAAGGAGGGCATGCGACAACGGTCACGTGGGACGGATGGGAAAAGGAATGACTTGATATGTCAAACTAGCAGTCATTGATGTCAGTTGTTACCAACCTTTTTCCAACAATTGCAACGGAACTCAGCCACGATATTTTTTTTTTCATCCCAACGTATAATGAAGTATTGGCCAAACAAAACATTTTTTCGCGTGTATAAACTCTTACATACTCGTAAAATATTGTTTGCAAACATCGACACAACTTTCGCGCTCTCGTTACACAAGCACCAAGTTCGGAGCCAATAGGAGTCCTTGCGCAAGTAATCACAGAGTGGCTGAGCTGCTCCCACAGGGGATTCAAGCATGCGACTCTGTGATAACTTTCAAGGTTAATACCTCTAACTGTGTGCGATCCGACAATGATAATCTGTTCGGGGTACTGACATCTTGTCGCTCTAGCTCCACAATCCTGACAGGCAATTGCTCATGAAACTTTGTTATATAAGGGCTGGATGTAATGGGAGGTTTGTGCTCTATACTTAAAGACGGCGAGGAAGCGCCGGACAGTGAAATCAAAGAGGTCCCAAGGGAGAAGCCGAGGTCCAGTATCTTGAAGATGCCTCAATCTGGAAGACCAGGGACAAGAGCGAAGGAAGTTTGGCGTGTTGCGATCGAAAAGAGAGAATTTGATACTCCAGAGGATTATAGTAAAGCCCTCAAGAGTCTTCAGCTAGCTGAAAAGAGAACTGCATTTGATGCGGAAGCAGAGGAGTTGGCTTCAGACGTTGAGAAGAGGGCGGCCAAAATTGTCCATCGAATCAGAAACTATGATTGGGATAAAACTTACGGGAAGCCAATTGATGCGAAAGGTCTCGCTACTGGCAAGAGAACTCAAGGGGAGCACTTTTTGGGGAACGTGGAGCTTATCAATAGCACGAAGTTGATGGAAATTGCGAAACGAATGCCAAAAGGCGCCCATCTTCACATACACTTCAATTCCTGTTTACCGGCAAAGTTCTTGATACAACAAGCGAGGAGCATCGATGCAATGTATATCCGGAGCACTCTCCCACTGACGAAATCGGAAAATTATGCAGATTCACGGATTTCCTTCATGGTAATGACACCCCATGAGGCGACTCACGTGAAAGGTGAAGAGAAAGAGATCTATGTTCCTCTGGGAAATGTCAAGGATGATGACTATGTCTCTAATAGATGGATGCCATATAAGAAGTTTCAAAGGGAGTTCAACTTTACCGATCAAAATGGTCAGAAGCTAAGCGGTACAACGGGTGCCGAAATATGGCTCGAGAGAAAGATGCAAATTTCGGAAGATGAGGCTCATAGTTGTGCTCAAACTGGTCGCGGGTATGTAAAAAGTTTGACTCAAGCAACCTTTCGCTGACAAGACCAGTATTTGGGAGAAGTTCAACTATAGGACTCAGATGATGAAAGGGCTGTTTGCATATGAGTCGGCATTTCGAAAATATACTCGAGAGTGCATCAAGGATTTTGTCAAGGATAATATTCAATACGCTGAGATACGCCCCAATTTTATGGCTACGAATTCACTAAGGTCGGATGATGGTACGAAGACTATTGGTAATGAAGGAATTATGAATTTAATTGATGAAGAACTCCACAAGACTATGCAGGAGATTCGGAATGCTAAGCAGTATTTTGGAGGCATGAAAGTCATCTATTGCACACCACGCTCGTTCGAGAGGGGTCAGATTGAGGTAGCGCTTGATGAGTGCATTTATTTGAAGAATAAGTATCCAAAACTACTGTGCGGTTAGCTTCACCTGAATTCCAAACACACCCCCATCCATTAATGAGGATATAGGTTTCGATCTTGTGGGTCATGAAGAGATGGGAAACGAGCTTCGATATTTCGTGCCCGAATTTCTCGCATTCCGGCGGAAATGCCGAGATCAAAAACTAGACATACCGTTTCTATTCCATTGCGGGGAGACACTAGAGGTTGGCGACAAAGTGGATGGTAATCTTTACGATGCGATATTACTAAACGCGAAGAGAATCGGTCACGGTTATGCAGTGGCACGACATCCTATTCTCATGGAGATATTCAGAGAAAAGAATATTGCCATCGAATCATGTCCTATTTCTAACGAGGTCCTTGGCCTCACTCCCAACATTGCGGGACATCACCTTCCCATATTACTGGCAAACGATGTGCCTTGTACAATTAACAGCGACAACGCTACATTTTATAGGTACATCTCCTCTTTCTGATTATATGGATCTCTGCTAAACCACCACAGATCTTCCTTATCCCACGACTTCTATCAAGTAATGATTGGCTCCGAGTCGATGTCTCTTCATGGCTGGAAGCAGCTTGCAAAATGGAGTTTAGAGCACAGTTGCATGGATAGCGAGGAGAAAAAAGAGGTGACGAAGGAATGGAATGCGAGATGGAAAGATTACTGCCACTGGATTGTTGATGAATATAGCTGGGTTAATGACTGGACATCAGCGCCTGGTCGGCATTGATCATCAGGATCTCCAGGGAGGTTATTTCGAAGCTACACATTACTTTTTTGCCTCGACTCCGTTTACTTCCATACCGTTCATCTAATACCATGGAACGGATGGAGATAAAGAGGGGTGAGGCTGGAACTTGGGAATACTAAAACGGGGTGGAACAAGGTGATACCGGGCGTTAAGGCGCATAGACAACAAGAGAACAACTTAGGGTGGATTTTGTTTACCATGTTTCGTTTTCACCATCTTTTTAGAATTCATGACACTCTCGTGATCACGAGGTTCCTCTGTCTCATTAACATTATTCATTCGTGTTCATCATCTGAATCTGACATGAGTAATGAGAAACAAACGCCAACCTCAATGTGATTGATCACACGCACAGATGAGGGGTACCTGCCGGGTGAATAGGCAACTATCTATGATATAATTACAAGTATTTTGGCCAATGAATGAATTTCACTTGGCTATCAATAGACGAATCTCGAGTTTGAGAATAATAGCGTTACTACTCTATAGTCTCTATCAATACTCGGGTAGTTTAAATGGCCTTTTCATCTATCCAATTGATTTTCCTGAGAATACGCCTGGTGATACGAATATGTATGTGATATATGATATCAGGAATCGAAATTCGATAGAGTTAGCCGGCCTGTCGAGCCATACAAGTACTCGAGTAGGTCGGATCAGATGATCAGGTTACACCAAAAAGAAAAGATGGTTATTAAACCTTGTTGAAGATTATCGTCCGACCAGTTAGTTCCAAGAGATTGGTTGGCCTTTTCTTCGAGTCCTGTCTCCTGCGCTGTGCCGCCTTCTTGCTTCTTTTGATTCTGTTGGTGGGTTGGTGAAGTTTGAAGTTTGAAGTATGAAGTATGAAGTATGAAGTTTGAAGTTTGAAGTAATGATAAAGTATGTAGATACGATTTAGACAAACGAATCAAGTTGGGAAAATGCTTGAAGATTGAAGAGGACACGGGTGACGGGGGCGCCAGGGGTATCCACCTATAGGGCTTGGCTGGTCTGTTCTCGGGTTGTATAATCACAATGCTGTCTGTCATACTGGTTAGTCTTGGGGGCGAGGGCTTCAGGGTGGTCTGAACACTGAGGACGGACGGGTATACAGGTGTGGTGGTGCTAATCGCTAAAGTCCTGTTACTCGAGTACTTGAGTACTCGAGTAGAATATCAAAACTACAAGGGACTTGGGAATACTAGATGTACTGTACTCGTACTGGAGTATCTAATTGATCACCCGTTCATCACATTAGTTTGCACACAAACAACTAACCTCCTTCCCACTTATCATTCTATTCTACTCAATATTCTCTCCACATGGTTAATAGACGAAAAATGAGGCTTGATCGGCAAATATGTATGTATACTCGTAGGCACCGCCCATCTAGCTCACCCCTGCAATGATCTTTTTCAGCTCCCAAGAGCTGGTGAGACGCGATGTTACTGCACTTGCTTGTTTTGTGCGGAGGATATGGATATGGAATGCACGGGTTGGGTACGAGTAGCATGACTGAAATAGATGACATATAAGGTTGCTTGAGGCTCTGTAGGTTTTGTCTTTCTTCTTCTCCTTGATCGTACTGATGATTGAGCTTGTTTTTCTTCCGGAAAGTGTAGGATTAGGATTAGGATAGGATATCGAAGAGTTATTGGGATGTGTGAAGAGGATCTACTCTAGTTGGTGGACGATAACCTGAACACTATTGTTGCAAGAAGTGCAGTACAATACTCGACATGGCAGATGCAGATTCATGGTTTCCTCCGGGGAGAGAACCTCGGTATGTTCAAGATTTACGCGGCCCATGTTTCTCGGATCTTTACATGAACCAACTAATAAATGTCAAAGTGAGGGATGGAGATTAGATATCGTATCGCTTCTCGCAGTCATAGGAGAATCTGCCATGGCTGAGCACTCACAGTCCATGACATCCTCCTGGATGTGCATGCTCCCCCGGATCATCCCCGCACCACAAGTCCTCCTCAAATCCTCCCGTCCTTCTCGAATGCCGCAAGTCAACGCAGCCGTGGTAGGGGTCCACAGCGGGATTTACATCCCAACCCTCAATTTCTTTCCCAACATTATACACCCGATAGAAGGCCTCGCACCTTTCCAGTTCAAAGTCTTTGAAATTAGACACCGAAACACCTCCAGAAAATTACCATCTCCACCTACAACTGCAGATAAAGAGAGGCAGGTATCGACTTCCAGCAGTATTGAGACTGCGCGTTTGGAAAGTGGGGGAAAGCTTCAACCTCGACGTAGGGGTACCCTCGCAGCGAAGATTGCCCATCGTGGAACAAATTTGGATGGATTGAAGCCTCACGTACCACCTAAACTTTGGTCGCCTCTTAATTGCCTATCCGTGATATCTTTCTTCCTAACCATCGGCCTCTTCATATGGGCGGTGTTGACTCGCGATGGAACTGCCTGCGTTGCACTCTTTACTATCTCTTTCGCGTCATCCATCGTGGGTTATGCATCGTACTGGTCACCCGTACTCATGAACCGCAATTTCCAAAGCAAAGTTCCTCAGGGCGATGTCGTAATCCGCACCAGGGAAGGGGCATTCATCGTAGTCAGATGTGATGAGGCTGTTGCGCGAGAACTATACTCTGGTACCGAAGAATGTCGTTATCACGTTTCTACAGACCCTTACCGAATACTCGTCGGCTTTGGCACCTTTCTACTCATGGTCTCGGTTGTCTTGTTGGGTAACTGTGATTTTCAAATGCAAATCTCCATCGGCGCCTCCTATATCGTCCTCAACGGTGCGTTCTGGGGTGTAGCCCTCATGAACAAAGGAAGATTCTGGGATCTATCGAGCTATGAATGGAAAGACGTGACGCCTGAATCGGCACACGAGGCACATTTAGCTCAGGATGAAACCGATGTTGAAGGAAAGCCCTCGTTCACTCGAACACTCTGGTACGCGATCCGAGAAACGAAGAAAATCGGATGGGTGAGCACCAGTGGAGCTGCACCACGAACCAAGAAATGGGAAGAATGGTTGAAGAAGGCAGAAGAAGAAGCAGTCAAGGAAAATTGGAGCTGGGATGCGGTCCGTCAGAAAGATACGACCGTTGGTGAATCGGACTCGGTCCCTCAGGCCGAAGCAGCATTCAAAGATACTGCTGCCGAACATGCTCCCGCGGTACAAGTTCCCGTGCCGGATCGGGTCGACACGGAATGAATAGGCGACCTGCGCCGACTAGCAATGGATATTCACATTCGCGTGCTTCAAGCGCCAACTCAGTAGCTGCTTTGATGCAGTGGCTAGGCCACTCCCCTGGTAACTGCTGGGTTGGAAGTGACAGAAAAAACGTACGGAAAGCCGAAGTTTCTGGTTGCCCTAGGATGCTAGGTGTTCCAGTTTTGCCATTTTGATGGTTTCTTTTTTGAAGTTTTGGGTGCGATGGATGGATGGGATGGCAATGGCTTGGGAGAAGCATGGAGTGGGTTTGGGAATGCAATCTTGGGGGATAATACGAGTACTTGAGATACTCTGATATTGATGGGATGGACCATGTGTTTGCTCCAAGGTCGCTTTGAAGATAGATTAAATTACTTTAGATTGACAGATTTGGCGTTTAGCATTTGCATCTCATCGAGTTATCTTGATGCGGCTTGTGTGTATTACATTGTTATATGGTTAGTTAGATATATCACTTTTGGTTGCTTTGTGTATATAACGCCTTTCTTTTTTTTGGCCATGACTCTCGGGCGATGGATCTTGGGATGGCATATTGGAATTGGGATGGGCTAATGGAATTCCATGTTTATGTTTCGATATCAAATAGCTGTCGCTGTAGCTGCTGCTGCTGCTGCTGCTGCTTCGAATAATTCTCTTGCCCTTCCTCGTGAAATGAGTGATAAGTCGATCACTTTCAGCTTCAGCTTGAAGTTCTTTACCATCTCAAGGCCAACGAGACTTGCGGTTTCACTTTCCTACTCTTTCTCCCTTCCCCTCTTGTCCCACCCATTTCATCTCTATATATTAAACATTCACTTTATCTCTCTTAACTTCTTCGCTTTCTGCACTAGCTCCTCTCAAAATCGCTTTCTTTATAAACTTGTTTTCTTTCTAGTTCGACTCTACTTCTTCTGCTTCTTCTACTTCTTCTACTTCTTCTACTTCTTCTACTTCTTCTACTTCTTCTACTTCTTCTACTTCTTCTACTTCTTCTACTTCTTCAACAACCAAAGGGACAAGAATCGAAGCAACAATGGCAACTAACCCACCTCCAGAAGTAAGTACTCTTTCACAGAATCCCAATAGTATTTGATAATTGACACTCAGTAGCCACCGGTCCATCTAATCATCGATCCTGAAGGCGATCTGACTATTCGACTTGTCAACATACAGACCACCAAAGATCCCAATACTGGAAAAGTGTCTGAAGAAACCACAGTCCTCGCAACCTATAGAGTTCGCAAACAGACCCTCACCGACAACTCGCCAGTGTTCAGCGCCTCACTTGGAGGATGGGGTAAAGAATCTATGCAGACCATCGTAGACATTGAAGATGGAACTGCGAAAAGCTACGAGCTCTGGTTTCGAATTTTGCACAATGCTATGGTTCCTGAAATGTATGAGCTCGATGTTGAGGAGGTGTACGAAGCCATTCAGATCTGTGGATGTCACGAGTTGCAAATCCATAGGTTGGTGGTCTGGTCGGAACAATGGATGTCACGCCAGAATGTTGGCAAGGTTTCCCTTGATGGCATGAAGTCGCTTCTTTATCCAGCCAAGGAGCTTGATCGCATCAATGATTTCAAGCTGATGACGAGGAGGCTAGTGTATGGCTCGTCGGATCATCTTGAGGAAATCAACCCTACGAATCATAGGCATCTTCACCTCGCTAACAATGTCATGGGTAAGCTTTTCCATCATCCGTGGTCCTGAATACGACCAATCTGAAACGTAACACAGGTGCACTGAACGGTGCCAGAGGCAATCTCCATAGCAAGCTTATCAAAGGCCTCTTCGACCCTTTCGACTGGTTCCTAAAACAGACGTGCAATTGCAAGGAAGCCTCCCTCTTCTCTTACTGCCAGGGACCCTCACAAACTGGAATCTGGCCTTTGGAAACTCATCACAGGAAGAATGTCCAGGAGATCCTCGACAGTTTCGACAATTTCGTCTGTGTCATCACAACCAACACCTGTCTCAGCTGCAGAAATAAGCTAAGCTCAAGTGCCATCGCAAACGTTCGACGTTCCATCCAAGCTCACTTCGAAGGTCTCTGTTTGGACTGCATGGATCACTCCATGCCGGATAGCGAGGAGAGATTCGCGTACTTTGCCAATGATGTTGAGAGGGAGTGGGATGCTAACTATAGGATTAGCCATCGACAGCCTAGCTGGTATTGGTCGCACATGGGTAAGAGACCTGAGATGCAGGCGCATCAGATCAAGAGGCAGCGTGCGCGGGAAAATCAACAAGGATCCTGGTAGTATCTCTACGCACACACTTGGCATTCTGATGCAGATCGAGTTTCTCATCTGAGCTTGGCGGGCGGGCCATGATGACGTAATCTGGGAAGCCTTCGGTCATGGACTTGGGGGAAGCGAAGTATCGTTCGCCATTTCTGAGAGAAAATATCATATCATATCCGGCAGGCAGTTAGCTAGTTAGTACAGGGAGGCAGCTTTCTTTTCGCCTGCATGAATTCAAACTTCCAATTCGTGAATCTTGACAAATGCAGCTTCACTCTATACTTATGAATGTGAGCAGAAGAAAAAAAAAGCATAACCTGTAGAAAATGATAAACGGGGAAGTTAGAATACAGCCTGCAACAACTATAAAACATTACCAACACCAACACCAACACCAGCTTCGAAATGAGAGGTTTATCGTTAGCACCAAGTATATATATATATAATCAAGTACTTCTTACCTACCTGCTCCATGCGCTCGCTCGCGACCAAGGATGAACTCAAAAAAGATATAATACGTAAGCGAGCTCCTTTTCCGACCATCGATCTTTTTGAGGGGTAGGACTCTCCACATCTCTCCTCTCCTTAATTTCTTCCCTTTACCTCTTCCTCTTCCCTCCTCCTCTCCAAAAAAGCATATCCTTCTCTTCTGCACCGTGCCATGCTTTTGGTGTGGGAAAGAGTGAGAATCCCGAAATATTCATCACCGATGCAAGAACGCCACGTGCCATTCACCAAAAGATTGCAAAAGTGCTATAAGAAAAATTTTACTCTACGGACCTTACGCCTTTAGTTGTAGTGCTAGCGCGTCATCGTTCTTTTTTTTTTCTCGCTTGATATTGTGATGTGACCACTGAGAGGTGCGGCGATGTCATGTTAAGCAAGTTACTTTTCTTGGGGAATTCATTAGTCTGCCAGGAAAGATTCTTTCCTTAATTCTTTTCTCGAATCTTCGTGATTTATCCTCCCCTCAGCCCGCTATCCTCTCCTACTCCTAATGCGGTGGAATGAAAGAGAAAATCTCCACGGGATATTTGTCTGATGATGCATGCGCGTACTCCGTTTGTTGTAGAATTTTGGTTCCGTGGGAGGATTTAGGTATAGAAGGCTCTTGCGGGATCTTCGAGATTGCGGTTGCGTTGGGCGTGCAATATATGTGTTGAGGCAAGGAGATGTGATTCTTAATGTGCCAAGATGATGGGGCTCTGGCGGAAAAATAGAAACACCTCGTGCATCTGCTGATGTTCGTAGTTTTGCTCGAAGGGAATTGAGGAGGGATATTGGTGAACGATAGGATGTCCTGTATTGAGATCCTGCAGGCTTCTTGGGTCTGGATAGACCGAATGATTATCATCTTGGGCTAGACTCGATGTATCAAGTCTAGCCTGTGATGCAAGTGTGTGATGGCCGAGATGAGGGAGATCCTTCATCAATGTTGTACTTGGGAGCTGGATATTCCAGCTCTAAGCGAGCTTCTTTTGGGATCATCAGTCAATCTCCTTGGGTAGACTCGCCTCCGCGTGTTCGGATCCTGCAAGCTCCTTAGGCTTAGATAGACCGAGTTGCTATTATCCTGAACTGGATCTAATAGATAAATTCCAGGCCTAGATGAGCTTGATGCTGGAGATCTTGTCCTTCTTGTGGCTGTAGTTGTCTGTGAGAACTCCGTTGATGGAATAGCATGATCCTTATGGCAATCTTTTACACTAAGTCATACGTGGGATGATAAATTACCATAAGAGCACAACAATATTCAAGATTTCAAACTTGGTTGATGCCCCCCGGCATCATTGTTTCTTGTCCCTTGATGTGTGATGGACCCATATCGACTCGAAGAAGTGGTGGTCAAGTGAACATAAAAAATGCCTGAACTAAAGCATTTACAAGTCATCCAATTCAGCTGAAACGGTCCAAGAGCTGCAATTCGATCAGACCGCAGCAAATTACGCTCATAAGCCATTGCAGATGAAGCTGTTTGATCGGAATATGAATCGTGGTGCTAGATCGAACGCATTTAGGTGATTCGAAGCATATTTTAAGCAGAATGAGGAGGATTCAAGGTTACTTTAGGCCGATAAGAAGGTTCCTGGCTAAACTCAGTTGTGCGAAGTCCAAGATGAGAACAATTGGTGCCAATATGAAGCCGAGAGGATTCATGCTTGTGTTATTCTAGGGAATATTAGCGTTGAACCTCTTTGAGAAGTGAGGATCGAGGATGGTCTTGCCTGCCTCATGAGTACTTGAGCATTAAGCGCAGTTATTCATCAGTTTTGTAGACTGAATGATTGATGAGTAAATTCTAAGATTAACAGGGGGCTAAGTTTTCAACAAGATTAGATGCAGTGGTTGATGTTGTGTGATAGATCCCACTCACTTGCCACATATGAGTTCTCATCCAGCCAGCTTTCCATTGGTAGTTATCAATCACGACAAGTTCAGAAGCGGATGCACGCCGAAGCGGCTACGGATAACAATACTGTATTTCTTAGACTATAAACATACATAAAATAAACTCGTCAGGACCTCATCCATACCTTTGGTCTCAGCGCTGCCTTTACCCTTAGGATTGGATGCGGATTCTTCAGCGATGGCCGGTACTGCTTTTAAAGTTCTTGGATTTAGCTTCTGCTGCTTAGCTGGAGATTATTCGGGCTGATCTGGGGCCCTACACTCATTGTGTCAAAGTATTGAGAAGGCCCCCAGACTATGCAAATTCGAAACTCCATGATTCAGGCCGATAGAGACTTGGGCATCATTGTCCAAATCAATCGAGACTGGCATGGCCTGGCCCATAGGCATCTCGTGCTTGAATTTGTGTCCAACATGTGTAAAAGCATAAGTGCTTTCGTGCACACCGTAAATCTATTCGCGTCTCGTGGGGCTGCATAAAGATTGTTTGTACATGATAATCCGCCCTTTGATCATCCAATGGGAGTTCCAAATACCCCATTGCCCCCAATATGACACATATTGGGTCTGGTTGGCCTAGCCTCAGATTTAGAAATTTTAGACTCGCATTAGGAAGTATTTTTCTGACGTTGATCGTGTACACTGTGCCAAGGGAGATGGCTGTTCCTGAGACCAAGTTTACAGGGAACGAATTGGTTTGACATCTTGATTTGATATGTCAGGAGCCGACTTAAATCAGGGTCGGACGTATATTCGTGAGGAGAATCTTGAGCTTCATCTGCAAGAAATAGTATTAGAAGATAGTATAGTGGTAAATAATGTTACGATGGTTACCTTGCTTGGTAGTCGTCAATCACCTTCTATCAACAGCTGAAAACGCCTGCTGACGAGGAATATGACAGCCAGAAGCCGCCTCGGAGAATGTTTAATCTTGAAGCTTGAGAGTCCCGTCAATTACGTCACAGGCGCCGAAACGTCGTCTACGTGGGAATAGGAATAGCCACGAGTTTGACCATCAGATTCCATCTTAGAGTCACTATCCTCCTCGGTCTCGCGCGAGGAATGAGCCGTATTCTTCTGTTTCAAGTGCTTGGCATACTGATCTGGGTCATGGGATTGGAAAAGAAGACCGCACCTTGACCTTTGCTGTGAGAAACGTTGGGGTGATCTTGAGCTTCATGGGTACAATTCTGGACTTCTTTGGCATGGAATTGGCTTGTCGTGTGTCACCCGAACAAAGCAGGTAGGTGTCTGGAGTATTGTTGGTTAGAGAGATAATAGCTGAGTATGAGACCAGATGAACTGTCTCTAGCTGACATTCTCGGATTAGAAGGAATGCTGAATTGAGGAGAAGCTATAGCCGGGTGAATTATCCGACCGTGGTTCAATACCCCGTGTTTATATTGGGCGGCATATATGGCCGTCTCATATGCGGAGGTTCTCTTCGAAACTTTGAGTATCTCTCTATTGGCATGGGCTATCACGCCCAAGATTTCCGTCGATTGTTTCGCTGGGATCGACACGGTGTCTAAAACCAGTGTTTGACCGTTGGGCAATTCCAAAGATCCGCAAGACAACAAACTTTGAATTGGACTTGATAGTTGCTTCTTCGGTCTTAATTGTATGAACAACTTCAGAGATCGTCCCGTCTATCGTAGATGAAGGCAGGCACGTAGTATTCATCACGATATTTACCTGCATAGCCTCTTCTCGAATCATAAACTTATTCAAGTAATGTGGGACTACTCTAGATCGAAGAGATTCAACTCAGGAGTCTTCAGAGATTGACACTCGATGTAATGGTACGCTCCCTGAAGCTGTTTTGGGCGTTGAGTCGATTGCTGACATTTCCGTAAACCATAGGAGAGACTATGTAATAAGATTACAATCAATAAGAAAAAGACGCGATTCTAGAAGGAAGATTTACATCGAGAATTCTTTGAGCCAGCAAATTTGAATAGACTGGCTGGTGCTCGCCGTGGTATGTTTTCTAGGCTTGAAGAAGTTTGGGACTCTCAAAGTTTGAATCAAGCCAAGAGGCTAGATGGAGGTTTTGTTGTTCCTTGAAGGGCAAAATAAATCAATTGAATTATCTCATACAAATAGAAGAGAGAGTACATGCCTCGTATACAAGTTAGAGAGCAAGTGCTGCGAGAGAGAACAGATGTTGGTGTGGTGGTGCGTGGAAGAAGAATTTTACGAAAGGTTGGAGAGTTGAAGGAAAGAGGAATCAGAACAATTTTGAAAGGAAAAAGGTTATCTTGAAATAGTTTTGTGGGCAGCTTAGTCCAAATGCTTAGTCGGGCAAGATACCAATCAGACTTTAAGGGGGTTTGTCGACTAAGCAGATGTCTAAGCAATACTTCGAGGGCATTTGTCGACTAAGCAAGAGGTTCCAGCTGCAGCAGCTGTGCGTAGCTCACAAGTCACATACATATTATGGAGACAAACTGAACCAAAGAGCATCAAATGAATCATTATAGTAATCTTAAAATACACACTTGAGAGCGCTATATACTCAGAGCTTGCTTGATGGTTGAAAGAGAGATGAAGCTTTGTTCAACGTCTCCATCGCCTCCCTTTCAATTCTTTTGCATAGTGCATCACATGTGGGGATGTCATGAATAAGACCAATGACTTGACCAGCAGTCCAAACCTAGAGAGGAGGATCAGTTCTTGAGTTCCACCAGTTCTGAGGGTTGAAAGATGGTTACTTACTCCATAATCAGGATCTCCAGTAGTGAAGACTTCCCTGCCCCTCTTACCGCTCACATATGGAGCAACCTCTGCAAACTCCCCGGTTTTACTCTCTTGCTCAATCTTTACTGCCTGTGCAGTAACCTTATTTTTATATAAGCGAGAAGTATTCCTCCATCTTCGGAGAACAAGCTGGGTGTCAACTTCTGACGCCTTGACAATCTCCTTCTTAATATTCTCATGTATTGGTGCCTCGACAGTACACATGAAACGTGTTCCCATGTTGATACCTTCAGCACCAAGCGATAAGGCGGCTGCAAGCCCCTGACCATCCGCAAATCCCCCGGACGCGATAAAAGGAACCTTAAGCGATTGTCTAGCTCTGCTGAGGAGAATGAGGTTCGTGATGTCGGTTTCACCAACATGCCCAGCACATTCAAAACCATCGATGCTCAAAAAATCAACCCCAAGCTTCACTGCACTCTCTGCATGTTTGATGGTCGTACATTTATGTAGGATAATGATCCCAGCAGCCTTCAACATTTTTATGATAGGGCCTGGGCTGTTGCCCGCTGTTTCAACAACTTTAATTCCCTCATCGATAGTTACTTGCGCGTATGCACCGTAACTAAAAGAAATCACGAGTCAGCTTGATTTTGCAGGTTTTCGCGGCGCTCGACGACCATGTTGTACTCGGGCACGGAGCAAACGGCGAATCAACATGAGATGAGATTGAGATCTGCGGGAACTTACTCCGGGGGATTAATCGACGGCAACAGTGTAATGTTTACACCAAATGGCTTCTTCGTCATTTCCTTGCATCTTCGAATCTCCTTGCGTAGATCTTCTGGAGTAGGTTGCGTTAGAGCTGTGAGAATACCCAAGCCTCCAGCATTAGAAACGGCGCTTGCCAATTCAGCATATCCAACCCATTGCATACCACCCTGGACAATAGGTACTACATTAACCCCGAGTTAGTTATCTGTTGGTCGGAAGAGCGCATGAGGTGTAACTAACATTGGATACCCAATGCCCTGGTAAGTTTCGTGTTGAAAGGCATGATATCGAATACTGTTGACGAATAATATGATGACGAGTAAGGTACTTTTGGTCTATCGAGGGTGTTGAAGTGAAGCTTCTATTCTAAAGTCTCTCTATACTTTCATTGATCCAAAAGAGTGAATGTGGTTGAAGGAAGGTATAGATAACAGGATCTGGAGTGCAGAAAGGTTCATAATAGCAAGCTTCTTTCCCCACATTCTTTGAACCGAGGCACGGTAACTAATATACCCGCGAAGGACCGTGCACACCCACAGTTCATCCCCCATACAGTATAGTCCGTGACCATCCTTGATCCTTCACTTGAGTTGTTCAGAGATTGCCGAATTCAAACCCCATCAAACCATCAAAAATATCTCCATATAAACTCGAGTATATATATAACTGACTATATAGAGTATATATATCTTCATAGATTTGTATTTTTGGCATTGCGTATTTGCCCATATAATTTCCCGTCTCATGTGGTCACCTCATTGTCCCCCAAGTATATATATAGCCGATCGTGCAACTTAGCACTGTAGCGACATACCACACCTGATAATTGGTGACCTGACCTACCAAATATCATGATAGTCACGTGTGTCATACATAAAACATGAAAAGGTCGCACATGCATGTACACATGGTGATACAACTTGCTGAGACGAGCACGGAAAACCCGTTCCTGATCGTCGAATCTGCCGAGTAATATAAAATCACCCTAGGAAATATCGTCCGACGATAGGATGATGCTGATGGGGGTTAACTCTTCAATTATCCTCAAACCCTTCGAACACTTGGGCATCAATAGGTTCTAGATTCAGTCGATGCGCTGTCGAAAATAGGGCTACTCAGGTGTCAATGGACAAGGCTTCAATATACTTGGCCATCTCTCACGCCGCCACGCAACATATCTATGAGCAAACTGTTTCATTATCAAGTTGTGTATCTCGCGGTTTTTCTCATTATCACCCCCTACGGCGGTTAAGTAAGCGGAGCATCCGACGGAGTGCGGCATGCCGTACTGTCCTGTTGGAAAATTTGCGACTTATCTTTACCATAAGCTATCTTTTCACCCAAATTTATCGGGGTAACACAACTAGTCCACTTGGGAATCCCAATTGAAGATGCCTGCCGTGCGACGTTTATTTCCAAGTCTTTCCAGACGAAATATGCAAGTACCTATCCGTTTCCCGGAATCGAATGGAGCCACCCTTTGTTAATATCCATAGACGTCTGAGCCAGGCTTCTGGAATCTGGTTGGTAAATCAGGGCGGTGAACTGTGAAGCGGTGGCCTCACCGTTGAAGAAGCTGCAGGGCTGAGTGCTTGGTTCGATACATGTACAGATGTACCTATCCATTGCTCTCACTAGCCTCAGGGCTTCTCCGCCATGTACCAGAAGCTACCCTGGAGATCATTCATCATTATGTATCAGTATGTATGTAGGCACCCGTTCCTGCAGATACCTCGGTCTCATCTCTCCGTACATTTGGAGCCCGGTGATGGGCAGGAGAAGGAAATTGACAATTGAAATCTGGCATAACTCCCGCTTTCCATCTAATCTTTCGAATTGACCAATCATAACACACGCGCATAGGGGTGTATCCGCCACTTTTTTGCCATGCTATGATTCTCGATACTGCTAATGGATCTCGGATATTTTATCCTGTACGCATCTGAAAGATGCTGGTATTGGAGGCTTGGGATCTTGCAAATCTAACTTGTATTTCCTTTTTCGGGGGAAAAGCAAAGCAGAATGAACGCCCACAAAATTTGGCAGGAGATACGAGTATATCAAGTCTTAGTACATAACCAGTTGGCCTGGAATCAGCTACTGACAGAAGTAGTGGTACTTTTCACCTCCTAGATTCGTCTTCCTGCAGCTCGTTGTTTTTTTCCTGGCGAGGTTCGGCCTTTCGAACTCTTATTGGGCTTCTTTTATGGGGAGACCTTTTCCTATCGTCACCCTCTCGCATATGATCCGCCCCTCTGCATGCACCTTTTACCTTCCACCCCACATACTTTCATGCCCATTACATACATACACATACATACACACACACATATGCCAACTTTCACTTCATTCTCCCAACGTCCCATGACGATTCGAGACTGCAAGTTGCTGCAAGTACCTCTAACGTTGACTGGGGCATCTCCACTCCCTGCTCCTGTCTCAAGCCTCAAATTGCTTTTTGTGCACTTTACCGAAGTCAGTAGGAAAGGTCGCACATGAGTTGTCCTAGCCACCGATGGAGACAGCACACACGGCCTTAAGCAACGGGTGATCGACGTTACTTCTTTGAAGTCCATTTCTCTTGCTATCCAATGCACCATGCCGAGACAGTCCCAGAGTCGAGCTGCCGTGTTGCATGGGTATGCAAATGCAAAGGATTCTAACTTTATCTGACTGCCACCTCAGAGTTTCAAATATTTTCCAACATTCCCTCCTTCTTTGTCAATAGTACATGCGGATCATCTATAAGACCAGCTTCAATTCCTGCGGAGTATAACGCCATTCCCGAACCCGCTCCCCACTGTTTCTCCTCCACATTATCAGTAGCTCAAGACCTCGAACACATCCAAACCTTCTAGTACGAAGACGCTGCCTAAGATGTCCTATTCAACATACAATTCTAGCTCAGGGACATGGCAAGAAAAGCTTGAAGGTAAGCGGTGCATATTTTAAACCCTAAACGGCAAGTTTGCTAAGGCATTGAAAAGATAAATGCCGTGAGGCACAGATACACCCTCCAGTCTTTCAGATCGTATCAGATAGAAGAGGTAAGTTTTTACCAACTTTCTCCCAAGTCCGAGTCTCTCTCGAAAGGAATTGAGACTAACACTTGTTTTAGGCGGACGAACAGCATGGTCTAGCACAGTAACTGTGCAGGGCCAGAACATTTCTGCACGATTCTGGTATGATGGGCAGTATGTCAACAATGCCAAAGAAGATGCAGCGGAAGTGGCACTCAATCGCTTGAGCGGATCGAGCCCAACCTCACCTACCCAAAGTCGAAGTGGGTGGTAACTCCAAACTCATATTTCAACTACCAACACTGCGGCCGGCGGCCGGCGGCTCGATTTAGCCTGTAGGATAACAGATGATAATAGGGCGACTTGCCATTTCTTACAGCTTGGGCAAGGATGGGTGGATGCCAGTAATACTTCAGGCGTCGAATGGTTTCGCGGTGGATTTTCACAGGACAGCAAGGGCGCTGGAGTTTGAATCCAGACATATTATTTCCAACGGTTCCTTGGATACTTGTTTTTCTTGGGTGGTGGTGTGGAAAAGTTTTTTTTAGATATGGATTGTCCTTTGGGGACCATGGAATGGTTCTGAATCTAGGTATTAGCAATGAAATTGGAGACACTTCTCTTCTTATCAAAATGATCTTTTGTACTATGTTTTTACTCCGATTTTTGACCTATTGTGGTGTATGTTTTAATGGCCTCCACTGATGGTGGATCGTGGAAAGAAGTTAACGCCATCAAGGGCTCTCGACATCACTGTAATGTAAGTCGAACTTTACGAACGGGTAAGAAATTTGATCTACTCGTATCACTAATCCATATTGTTTGACACCAAGGACCAGCGTTACGGTTCCGTGGTTCTGCCCCAAAAGATCGTGCTCGATCAGGAAGCCTCAGGCAGAGATATCTGACCTGAGGCCAAAACGAAATTTTGGCTAGTGCATCAACTCGAGTCTGATATCAAGTGCGGAGGAAGCATCCTGATTTCATAACATCCACAACTATGCCTCCACGATTGAGCTTCCATAGCGCAAGCAGGACGCTGACAATTAGGTCACGACCAATTGTTGCACCTCGAAATCCTGCTTTCTTCAACATTACCCCGGTCGCACGTAGATGTATCGCGGAGAACCAACCTTCAAGAGATGGATCAAATGAAGATGTAGCCGGCCACGTCAGTGAAGAGGCAAGAGATATGGCTGAAATTACTGGAGGTACTCCCCCTGATATGGGCAAGAGCACAAATGTTCAAGATGTATGGGTTCTCTTTTCCCATGGACGATTCCATCTGTCAGATTTATCAAGAAAACGAAGCATCATAGCACCATAGCATCATAGCATCGAAACTACCTGTCACTAACTATATATTTTTAGATCCTTAAAAGAGACCAAGAAGGAAGAGATAATGCCCCAGAAGTCATCAAGGAAGAAATTGAGAATTCCAAAACTGCTGCTGCTCTCGAAGACAAAATCTCCTTTGCCAATCTCATGGCCCTTGGTCGACTCGGTCATTTGGAGGGACACAAATTTGGACTTCCGGAACTACCTATCCCTTCGGAAAATCACCTCAAATATAGATATGATCCCGTCGTTTCGCAGGTTACGAATATGATGATGCAGCATGGCAAGAAGAGTGTTGCCCAGAGGGTAGGCTCGTTAGTTCTTTCCTTTTGCGTTGCTTGCTACGCATGGGATTTATGTTTTGAGGTTGCAGAATAAATTGCTAATCTACTACTCTTTCAATGCAGAACATGTCATATGTTTTAAACCACCTCCGTACCGCCTCGCCACCCGTACCTAACCCCGCCAAACCCCTCCTTCCGGGCACCCCTCCACCATCCCACCTCCCTCTAAACCCCGTTCTGTATCTTACTACCGCCATCGACTCCGTAGCACCTCTTCTCCGGATTCGTTCTTTGAAAGGTGTCGCAGGAGGTGGAGCCTCTCTCCAAATTCCAGTCGCATTGGGCCTCAGACAAAGGAGAAGACAAGCCATCAAATGGATATTAGATTCAGCCAGCAAGAAAAAATCGAGGAGTAGTGGACGAGGCATGTTCGCGCTGAGGTTTGCAGAAGAAATCATTAGTGTAGTCGAGGGCAAGAGTTCGGCTTGGGACAAGAGGATTTTGGTGCACAAGACGGGTACGAGCGCGAGAGCAAATTTGAACATTAATACCAAGAGGAGAAAGTGAGCGGTGGTATGAACTGGGTATGGATATGGATATGGGAATGGGTATATTTAGTGCGGTGGGGTTGTAAATTATTGAATTATGACATCCAAAGAATTTGGTACCTTGGTACTGGGGATGCATGTGATATCAATATCTAACCCACCCATACATACCTCCATTGCATTAAGACTCTTTGCCGTCTCTTCGCTTGTTTGTCTAATCTCACTCTCCTCTTCTCGTATCCTTGTATAATCTTTCGCTCCGCTCCAAGCCCAATCTTTGCAGAATAAGCTGCATATCCCCCTCCACGTTTTGCACATCGAGCTAGCTCTTTTGGAATGTATAGAGTCGCTGGTGGCTGGTGGCTGTTGGCTGTCGGC
>NGKF01000026.1:799832-817252 GCA_002162555.1 Monilinia aucupariae | reverse complement strand
TTGGTGTAAAATGGTGGCCGGAATGGGGGGGTGGCCGGGAAGTAGGGTAGGGGACTTATTATTAATGTAATCGTAATCGTTTTTTTTATTTTTGTAAAGCTTGATTTATTCGAGTAATAAAGCAAAAGAATTAAGCAGTGTGAAATTTATTTAGTAAAAATCATATAATTTGTAAAAAGCAATTTTCAAATCAAAAGCGAGGTACTAGATAAAATCGATGTTAGCGTTAAGCCAAAAAACGCAATATTGTAAAGAATTGCGGGTTTTCTTGATAATAAGAATTTTCTTTATTTTCTATTCAAAATCACCAATAATATTGATGAGCAACGAAAGCTTTTGAACTTAACCAAGAAAAGAATTGTTGTAAGCTTTTTGGAGCTTATTAAACGGAAATATTAGATGTATTTTTATAATGGCGAGAAGTTCGAAACGGAAAAAGCTATTTATTCAATTTATAATCTTAAATCGATTTTAAATGGGGTAATTAAGCTTTTTGAAAGATCGTTGAGTAAAGTAGTTCTTTATGTTCAATTATATATAATCTTCGATATTGAAGTTTATAGTATAACAATACAAATTGATGGATCGGGTTATTTTCTTTTAAGCTCGAAGAATACCTTTTTTAACGCGGGCAATAACTATTTGATTATATTCAACAAATTTACAGGCGTTCTAGATGTTTATGTTTTTTGTTAAAGGGTTGTTTTTAATATTTCAATCTCAACTATTATATAGAGGGTAATCGTAAAAAGCTTTGAAAAGCGATAGATCTTTAAAATATTTATATGAAAAAATGAACTAGGCATAATCCATTATAAATAAGAATTCCAATCAATCGTTTTAATAGTAATTAACGAATTGTGACGCTTATGCCGTAAAAGAACTGTTTAGAACAGGGTTAATAGAGTTCTTAGAATTTACTATTATTTGATTATGCTACAAAGGAGAGACTGTTATATATACATAAACCGTATAGGCAGAATATATACACGGTACATATTCGCTAATCGAGCATGTAAATTGTGATGTTGTATATGTGCACCGAAACGTTTGCTATGCCAACCGGGCAGCGAAAGTGTGATATTATCCCCCCCTTTAATAAAGCTTATCCTTAAGCGATTATCCGTTAATAATCCTGTATTATACTTTGTACAGCATTTGTTAACCAATTAGATTAAGCAAAAAAGCATTTGTTATAAACTTTGCATTTGTTATTGCGAAATATATGATTATATTTGTTTATTTCTAAGTAACAGTATATATATGAGCATTTCGTAACAAAATAAATGCTTATTCGATATTTCGAAATGGCAAAATAGTGTTTGTATTGAAAGGGCATATAACAAAAGCTTTTTTTCATTGTAAATCTAAATCCATATCCAAATCATTTTAACTTTTTTATCAAATTTATTGTTTCCTTGAGTATATCTTCCTATACTAATAAATCGAACAATTTTATATCAAGTATAGCAAAAAGATCATTGAGTAAAAGCTTTACTAAGAGGCAAAGGTAATGTGAGAATGCAATGAACGCACAAACAGCGCTAACGGCGAAATAATCGAAGTTAAAAGCGTTTGTTATGATTAAGATTTCTTTTTCTTTTTCTTCTTTTTCAAAGCAAAATTATAGAGGTGATGAAGAGGATTAAGTGAAAAGCGATGATGCTTTTGATGGGCAAGGCTTACTAATTGATTCTGCAGATTAGTATTCTTTTTCTTTTAAACAACAAATAATAACATTAATTTGGTATAACAACAATACGTATTCGAGCATTTGAATTGTTAATGTAAAATTTTATTAACAAAGGTTCTCTACAACAAAAAGCTATATTAAAACAATAACAATAGCAATAGCAGGACCGAGTATTAACAACAAAACAATAATAACAATAATAATAAGATTAAATGTTTGCAATACTAACCTGGGCTAATAGCAACAATAAAAAGCCTATTACAAAAACTCTAAATCAATCGAAGGATAATAACAACGATATATTTAAAACGATATATTATAAATTATACAAAGGATCTGTTAAATCGTTATTGAAATCGCTAGTAAAGCTATTGTTTATTATTAATAATTATTTCAAAGACTTTAAAGGTATATATATACTATATATACGAAATTGCTTTGCAAAGAATTCGAAGAGGAAATATTATATTATATCAAAGTAAAAAGAAAAGCTTTGCTTTCTTTGTTTTAATCAAAAACAAAGATATAAAAAGGTTTCGAAAAATCAATTATTGAGCAATTTTCTGAGATATCGCAAAGTGTTATTGATTTATAAACGAAGAGTGGAAATAAATTATCTTTTTCCTTAATCGTTCTTTGCAACATTACTAACGAAAGAGTAAATAACTTTGCAGGCGAAGTTTAAGTATAAATTCTCGAAAAAAGTATTAAAAAGAATTCTGGTGGAGAAGAAAAGAGAGTACATAAAAAGGATTTATAAAAAGGAATTGGAAAGATATTGAGTGTGTAAGAAGCTTAAATGGAAGAAAAAGCGTAAACAAACGTTAAAAAAGGTGATTTTGGAGTTATGGTTAAAAACCAAAGCTTTTTAAGCAATATCTTGTTTTAAATAGATAATATTTCTTTTTTCTTTTTTAATAGTTTTATTTATTCTTTGGTTAAATAAAGTGATGGGGATTGATCATCTTATATTTATTTTAAAGATTTCTTTTTTTCTTGTGTCATATTAAAGATCGCATTATTTTAATTGGTATTAGTAATAATAACAATAATTTAATGTAATACAAGGATTTCTTCGAATAATTGTAATTATGAAATGGTTTGGAAGAAATATATTTGATTAACAATGGATATAAGTTTGTTATTGTTAGTGTAATTATAATCATTTTCTTCATTTTTGTAAAGCTTAATTTATTCAAATAATAAAGCAAAAGGATTGGGCAATATAAAGTTCGTTTAATAGAAGTTATATAATTTGTAAAGGGCAGTTTTCAAATTAGAAATAGGGTACTAGATAAGATTAATGTTAATATTAAATCAGGAAATGCAATATTATAAAGAATTGCGGGTTTTTTTGATAACGAAAACTTTTTTTATTTCCTATTCAAAATTATTAATAATATTGATAAGCGGCGAAGGTTTTTGAATTTGATTAGGAAAAGGATTGTTGTAAGCTTTTCGGAGTTTGTTGAGTGGAAACATTAGATATATCTTCATAATAACAAAAAGTTCGAGATGAAAGAAGCTATTTACTCAATCTATAATTTTAAATCGATTTTGAATGGGATAGTTAAGCTTTTTAAAGGGTTGTTGAGTAGAGTAATCTTTTATATTCAATTATACGTAATCTCCGATATCGAAGTTTACAGTGCGATAATGCAAATTAATAAATCGAATTATCTTTTTTTAAACTCGAAGAATATTTTCCTTAGTGTGGACAATAGTTATTTGATTATGTTCAACAAATTTGCAGGTATCCTGAATATTTATGTTTCTTGTTGAAAAGCTATCCTTGATATTCTAATTCCAATTATTATATAAGAAATAATTGTAAAAAGCCTCGAAAAACAATAAACTTTCGAAAGATTTGTATAAAAGAATGAATTAAATGTAATCCATTATAAATAGGAATTCCGATTAATCGTTTTAATAATAACTAACGAATAGGTGTAAACGTTATTGCAAATATTAATTATAAATCTCTATTTAATTATTTGTTTAAAGATGATAAACAATAAAGAGTTTGATATTAATATCTAACAATTAATTGAATTCTTACCAAAACTTTGAAATAAATTAAGGATTTCTATCCAATACAATCGATTTGGGAACTCTGTAATATCGATAGACGTGATATAGATAAAACTTGGCTTACTCATAAAAATCAACTTTCTTATAGTAAAGAATAAAAATAGCCTATTTTATTAATTAATTAATAATTACAAAAACGTTATTGTAACTATGTTTATCCTTATTAAAATTATAATAATCTATAATAATGTTTTGCTATACTTATTTAAAAACAGGGAGCAAATATAATAAACCGAAAATACGATTTCGCGATATAGAATTGCATTTACAAACGTAATAGTTGTATATATATTAAACAATTGTTATAAATATACCAGGCCAATAGTATTGTTTTGATAACAAAAAATAGGTTTTCTTAATTCCAAAGTATATTATAGAAATTGAATCATAAGCCTTTCAAATAAGGAATATATGAAAGTTCTTCGAATTAGGCATTACCAAACAATCATTGTACAATAATAAACCGTTCTAGAAAGCAAAGTGTTTATGGCTTTTAAATGCTTCGATTTGTAAAGTTTATAGATTATCAAAAAAGCAATTAGTATCAAGGATGCGATTAATGATATTAAAGTGAAGAATAATAGAAACTAGGTTTATAGTAAACAATGCATTGTTATTGATTTCTTTCTTTAAATCGTTTTGTATAATCTTTATATCGATTTAGTTGTTCTTTATAAATTGTTGAAGGCGATTCTTCTTTTTTGTTTAATTCTGTATATCGAGTTCGTTAATACAATGTATAAAAGCATTAACAAGGGGATTGTTTTTATCGAGACGGTACATAATAACGAAGTTGTAATTAGCTAACAATTTGGCTCATTAAGCCTATCAAATGTTCAAAACTTTAATGATTATAAAGTATTCCAGAGCTTTATAATCTATATAAACTCAAACTTAATAAAGAGAATCAATTAGTTTTGATTTCCAATAGCCAAAAAAGCGTATTATCGATAATATCTCTTTATTATAAACCTTATAGTTCAATTTAACAAAAATTATGGTTTTGGAAAAGTATACTACAGATAGCTAATCGTTATTATACTTTTAAAAGAGTATATTAACGATTACTCTATTCGAAATATTGGTTTCAAGTATACAAAGAAGGTTATAATCGTAATACTAAAGCAAAGAAGTGAAAATAAACTTTTATTTTAGAACATTAAATACATTACAATATAAATTGTTGAAATAGAACGGAGTATTGGTTTTAATAAGCTTTATTAAAGATTTAACTATAATATCGTAATCTTTAATAAAACGATAATAGAAATTGCAAAAACTAAGGAATAATTGAACTTTTTTAATAATTGTAGAGTATATCCAACTTTTAATTACTTTTATTTTTTCTGGATTAACTTTAACATTTTCAATAGAAATAATAAATCCAAGATATTTGGTATGTTTAACGTTAAATTTATACTTTTTAAAATTAGCCTAAAGGCCAATAATTTCGAGTTAAACCAGAATTAGTTTAATTTGAACTTAATAATCTTTTTTGTTCTCAAAATAAATTAGAATATTGTTAAGGTAAGCAATACAAAATATATTTAAGTAATCGAAAAGTATATCGTTTATATACCTCTAATAAATTGCTAAACCGTTTATAAAGCCAAATAGTACAATTTTACATTTGTAAAAACTATAACATATACAGAATATAATATATTCTTTAAAAGTAGGATTCATCTTAATCCAATGGAAAACTTAACAAATATTAAATTTCGTATAAATCTTTGCATTAACAAAACGTACAAGTATTTTGTTAATTAAAAAGAAAGGATATCGATCTTTACAAATAAAAAAGTTTAATAAACAGAAATCGATACAAAATCGGAGTATATTATTAACTTTTCGAATAAATAAAACGAGTATTGTATAAAAAGCTTGGCTAGGCTTTATAAATTCTTTAACTAAATTATCAATTAAGTATTCCTTAACAACTTTTAGCTATTCCAGCGATATTTTATAAAATGAATTGTATTTCAAAGCTTTTTTTTTTTCATTTTTTAATATAATTTTGTAATCGTATAGATAATGAAATAGTAACATATTCGAATTAGCCTTAAAAAAGGTCTTTTGAAAGACTTTGTATACCAGAGGAATTGAAGATTCTTTATTAATAACAATAAAAACGTTATTTAAACGTAATTGAGATCCAGTATATTAGTAAACATTTATAGCGATTAGGAGCTAATCTTTTTGGTTTTATTCTTATTAATGTTTTTGTATAACAATTTTGATATTATTGAAAGTAATAGCGAAAAGTTTATTGTATTTGTATCTTTTGTACAAAAGTTCAAATTGTACGGGTATAAAAGCGTAAATATCGATAGTATCGAACAAAAAATAAGATAACGATTTGTAAAGTTTTTATGGTTTTGCAATGCAAGTTTTCTTAAACAATTGTTGAAGAGCTTTTTTGAGTGTTTGTTGAAGAGAAGGAGAAAAAAAAGGGTCGAGTTTTTTCGCAAATATAAGATTGAAGGATTGTACTATAGATACAATAATAAATTTGAATTAAGTGTTTTGTTGTTGTTAATAAATGTTGAGCTTATTGTTTCTCCGATCAACGTTTTGTTGTACAAATCGGTCGATTTTTTTCTACTTCAAATCATTTTTCAAAAGCAATAGGTTTTAATTCAACGAATATATAAATGGTTATTCTAAAGGCTATTCGAAACGTCGATTAAAGCAATCGAATTTCGCTTGCAACTTTAAAAGCTACAATTTACCCAATATAATACTATAAAAACCTAAATCTATAATAAGAAATAGAACGAATAATTATTTTTAACCATTAATCAAAAGATTAAAAAAAGTATAATAAATGATAATGCAACCCTACACGCTATTGTAATTTTTAACGTTAATAGAAGTTTTAAATGAATAATAACATAATTTAAATAATGGAAATAAAAAAGTAAAAAGCGTAATATCAACGAAAGTGTATCCGTTTGCTTTAAAATCAAGAAAAGCATTCGATCTAAAAGAGTATTCGTTTTTGGAAAGAATATAAAGTAAGGTTATAGTTTGATTTTCTATTAGTTTGATTAGATTAAAAAATCGTATATCTTTGATAACATTCAAAAAAGAGTTTTTGTTTAAACGTTTGCTTTTAAACGAATGTTTTCCGTTTAATACGTTAATTTAATATCTTTAGTGTATATCTAAAGATCAAAGTGATTTTTAATATTATAAAAGTCTTTAAAGGATTCGCTATTAATAATGGCAATAGAATCAATAAGGATATCTATCTTTATCTCGTAAAAGCTTGTTTATAATGTTTAAAAGCAAACTTTAAAAGTAAAAAAAAAAGCGACATTCTAGATAAAAACTCCGGGGATCGGATTTTTAAAAGTTCTAGTATATTTTGCTGGGGTATTATATAGCGAGTAGAATGGTTTGGGTTAGGTATATTGAATTGCATTAATGTTAGAATAGTTAACGCTTCGATTTGTTTGGAGAGGGTGGGCCAACATTGTAATGAATGGCTTTTTGGCAAAAGCAAACTTTCGAAAAACGTAATATTTATTTCTTTCTTGTATAGAAACCTTGTTCTTATCGATCTTGGTTAACTTGTTGATTAGCTTTTTCGTAGTAAAACAATTATTCTTGTAAAAAGCTACAATTCAAATTAGATAGTTAGAAATCTTGTTTTCGAGATCTTTGAATAATTGAGTATTGTTAATGATTTTGGCTTAAATTGCCAAAAGTTTAAAGATTTTATACTATTCCAAGAAATGGTTATATCAAATAAAAGGGTTATTAAGCATCTTTCAATAATTATATTAAATATAAACATATTCAATTTTTGCAGGATTACTATAAATTGCAGTCAATTAACGTATTAGTTCTGCATTAGTAAAACAAGGAATTTGCGTATACAATACATAAAGATACTTTTAAGCTTTTAATTCTATCTAATCCATAATATAAACATATCAAGCCGTTTTTGAATCGAGAATATTAGTATATAGATCGAAATGTTTAAGAATAAATATATTCTATAAACTTGTTTAAGGTTTTATACTATCGTTTAGTTTTTTGGTAAGATTAATTACTTTGGAATAATACAAACAAATAGAATAAAGGGAATATAAAGGGTTTAAAGAGTTATGTTTGCGGTTAAAAAATTGATTACTTTTAGTACAACAATTATTATTAGATTTGGAAAACGAAAAGCTAAAAGCAAAGTTATTAAAGTTATCGATTTGTAATCTCCTTAAAGTTTTTTTACAATTTTTGCAAAATTAACATTGTTTTTCTACAATAAAATATTAATCAATTTCAATGGAAAAAAGAATTGTTCCGGAGAAGAAAAGGTTGGAAAAAAGAATAACAAAAGCAATACTATATACGATTTTATTATATAATCGATCAATTTCTATGGTTTAAACAAAAAGAACTTTTTGCATAATATATTTGTTTTCGTGGTTCTGAGAATTAAGGATATACAAAGTAAAATCGCGAAGGATACTTTTTGGATTAAAAGCAGATTATAAAGAAAGCATTGCTTTTTGTTTCGTTTTTTTATCTTTTCCTTAACTTTAACTTTGAGTAGTTATATTGATGACAAAACTAAGAATAAAACGAGGAATTGGTAATGCGGACACAAAGCTTACTAATGTAATATCCTGGCCAAAAAATGCAACGATATCAATATTGGATTTGTTGGGAGAAAAACAAAGTATATCAAAGAGAAAAGAAGAGTAAAAGGATTTCCGAAAATAATGAAGAATATATTATCGTTAGATTAAGTTTAGTATTAATCTTTTTCTTATAAGTAAACGGTTTTGTTACTTAAAAGCGTTTTTAAAAAAATATTATCGAAAGAGGTATTCTTTTAAATAGTCATCAGATAACTAGAACGATTTGATATTTAAATAATAAATAATATAACACTTATATTGTAAAAAAGCTATTTAGAACAAAGTTAATAAAGTTTTTAGAATTTATTATTATTTGACTATACTACAAAGGAAAAACTATTATATATACATAAACCGTATAGGCAGGATACGTACACGGCACATGCTCGCTAATCGAGCACGTAAACCGTGACGTCGTACACGTGCACCGGAACGTCTGCCATGCCAACCGGGCAGCGGAAGCGTGACACGAATAAGCGTAAACGTTGTTGCAAATATTAATTGTAGATCTTCGTTTAACTATTTGTTTAAGAATAGTAAACGATGAAGAGTTTGATATTAATATTTAGCAATCAATTGAATTTTTGCTAAAACTCTAAAATAAATTGAAGATCTTTATTCGATATAATCGATTTAAAAGCTTTATAATATCAATAGATATAATACAAATAAAGTTTGGTTTGTTTATATAAATCAATTTTCTTATAATAAGAAATAAAGATGGCCTGTTTTATCAATTGATCGATAATTACAAAAACATTATTGTAACTATGTTTGTTTTTATTGAAATTGCAATAATCTATAGTAACGTTTTGTTATATTTGTTCAAAAACGAGAAGCAAGTATAGCAAACCGGAAATGCAATTTTGTAGTATAGAATTATATTTGTAAACGTAGCAATTGTATATATATTAAGCAATTGTTGTAAATATACTAAACTAATAGTATTGTTTTGATAGCAAAAAGTAGATTTTCTTGATTCCAGGATGTACTATAAAAACTAAATCATAAGCCTTTCGAATAAAGAATATATAGAGATTCTTCGAATCGAACATTATCAAACAATCGTTATATAATAGTAAACCATCCTAAAAGATAAAGTATTTATAATTTTTAAATGCTTTAATTTGTAAAGCTTATAAATTATCAAAAAAGCGATTAGCGTTGAAAATGCGATTAACGATATTGAAGTAAAAAGCAATAAAAGCTAGATTTATAGTAGATAATACATTGTTATTGGTTTCCTTCTTCAAATTGTTCTATATAATCTTTGTATCGATTTGATTATCCTTTATAAGTTGTTAAAAGCAATTCTTTTTTTTCGTTTAATTTTGTATATTAAGCTTATCAACGCGATGTATAAAAGCATTAGCGAGAGGATTGTTTTTGCCAGGACGGTATATAATAACGAAGTTGTAATCAATTAACAATTTGGCTTATTAAACTTATCGAGCGTTCAAAGCTTTAGTAATCATAAAATATTTTAAAGCTTTGTAATTTGTATAAATTCGAACTTGATAAGGAGAGCTAGTTAGTTTTAATTTTCAATGGCTAAAGGAGTATATTATCGACAACATTTTTTTGTTGTGAATCTTGTAGTTCAATTTAACAAAAACTATAGTTTTGGAAAAGTATATTACAGATAGTTAATCGTTATTATACTTTTAAAAGAGTACATTGGCGATTATTTTATTCGAAACATTGATTTCAAATATATAAGGAAGGTTATAATTGTAATGCTAGAACAAAGAAACGAAAGTAAATTTTTGTTTCAAAACGTTGAATATATTACAATACAAATCGTTGAAATGGAACGGGGTATTAGCTTTGATAAGCTTTATTAAAGGTTTGGCTATAATACTGTAATCTTTAATAAAACGATGATAAAAATTGTAAAAACTAAAGAATAATTGAACTTTTTTAACGATTATAGGGTATATCCAATTTTTAATTACTTTTATCTTCTCTAGATCAATTTTAACACTTTCGATGAAGATGATAAATCCGAGATATTTGGTATGTTTAACGTTAAATTCGCATTTTTTAAAGTCGATTTGAAGGTCAACAACTTTAAATTGAGCTAAGACTAATTTGATTTGAGCTTGGTGATCCTTTTTGTTTTCAAAGTAGATTAGAATATTATTAAGGTAAGCAATACAAAACATATTTAAGTAATCGAAAAGTATATTGTTTATATATTTTTAGTAAGTTGTTAAACTATTTGTAAAGCTAAATAGTACGATTTTGTATTTGTAAGAATTGTAACGTATGCGGAATATAGTATATTCTTTAAAGGCAGGATCCATTTTGATTCAATAGAAGGTTTAACGGATATTGAGCTTTGTATAGATTTTTGTATTGGCAAGATATGCGAGCATTTCGTTGATCAAGGGGAGAGGATATCGATTCTTGTAGATAAGAAAGTTTAGCAAATAGAAATCGATACAAAATCGAAATGCACCATTAGCTTTTCGGATAAACAAAACAAATATTGTATAAAAAGTTTGGTTAAACTCTATAAATCCTTTAGCCAAGTTGTCAATTAGATATTCCTTAACAACTTTTAATTGTTTCAACAATATTTTATAAAGTAGATTATATTTTAAAGCTTTTTCCTTTTTATTTTCTAATATAATTTTATAATCGTATGGATGGTGAGGTGGTAATATATTCGAATCAGCTTTGGAAAAGGCTTTTTGAAAAACTTTATATATCGAAGGAATTGGAGATTCTTTGTTAACAACAACAAAGGCATTATTCTGTCAAGAGCCACACTCTTGATAGCCATTCTATGGCGCAAGAGTCCGTGCACCACGCTAGTCCAAAACAGTTAAATAGAATCCCTTTCGGGATTCTACTTCTCTTCTTTATAGAAATCTACTATTTCTATTTGATCCTTAGTTTGGATACATTTTGTAACAAAGATTTCTATTATATAATTGCATTAGGCTTATTGAGAAAGATTACAAAAAAAAGGATTTTGAAAACCCGAAAAGTTTGTATAATATTAATACCTACGTTTTAAACAATAATAATCGAAAAACGTTAAAGCTACGGATCCACAAGTTTTTGTTATAGGATACACTATAACAAACTGGAAATTAAGAAACCAAACTAATCAAACCAATAAAGCTAAACCTTAATCAAAGAACCAATCATTATTTATATTGCGAAAAAAGAACGAATCAAATCAAATAAACAAAATGGAAGCTATTTAGCCAAATCGAGAAAAAGCAAAGAGAAAATCAAAACAATACTAAGAACTTGTTAAAAATGTTTAACAAAAACCAAGGTTTAACCAAAGGATTAACGAAGCTAATCAATAATATATAATCTTTAATAAAGAAAACGAAGAATTAGTTATATCGTCGAAAGAAAAAGGATCTATAAAGATATAAACAAAAATGAATAATTATAAAAACCTTATAAAGGAGGAATCTTTTTTATTATCCAATCTATTCCGAAACTTATAAATTATTATTGCAGAATAATATTAAAAAATCGAAGCTTTAAAAGAAAGGAAACAAAATCAAAAAAAAAGATTGGCGATTATAAAAAAACAAATGATAATATCTTTAATAAAACAAAGTAAATCGTTAGTAAGAGCAGATTTGGGAATGCAAAAATAGAATGTATTTACAAAACTCCGATCTATTAGGTAATTACTTAAAGCTATTAAAGGTTTAATAACAATACTAAGGGCTTCGCATATAAATGCTTTAACAAATAATGGAAACTTTTGGGATTAATCAAAATTAAAGGTATTTAGCTTGTTAGAAATAAACAAAGAAAATATTAGAATTTGGATAATGGAATTAAAGGATTATTTCATATTAGAGAGAATCCATAATACTATTGATTAAATAATATTAACTCAAAATTATATTACGGGATTTATAAAAAAGAGGATTCAAATAATAAAATTGAATAACAATATTACCACTTTAGCTAAATTTATAAATTGGATATTGTTAAAAAATTAATTGTTTTCGAAATACGGATCAACAAATACAAGATTAAAAACGGATTTGAAGATAGTAAACACGAAAATAAAAGAAAAATAATTAATCCAAAATTAAAATAACTATTTCGAATCTTTGTTATAAGATATAATTTGGTGTAACGAAAAGAAATCCATTATTTCCAATTACAAGATAAAATTATCATACTCTATTTTGAAAAGAATATATATAGATTTGAATGGCCAATTATCATCAAATTATAAAAGATTAAAAATCGCAACTTAAAACGCAGAAAACTTTATTAGATCCAAAACAAAACTATTCTCAAAAATATCGTTTGATAATAAGGCCCTACAAAAACCAATATCAAAATCAAATATATCCAATTCGTATATAACAAACAACAACCCGAATATAATATTACAAGGGAAAAGAATTTGTTATCCAGAAATATTATAAGAAAAGAGAAAAAAGATTAAAATAAAGAAATCTTATTTCCATTGCAATAATATAGATCATTGGATTAGTAATTATACAAAGAAACCTAAAGACTTAAAAAACGAAAATCCCCCTTATCAATAAAAGCAACGGAGTATAGGGATAAAGGCTTTCAATATAACAAAGCAAATCCAAGGAGAAACTAAGGTTTAATAAAGGATTAGGACAAAAGCAACGAATCTTATAATTACCTTCAAATAGCAAAAACAAATCCTATATTCCAGACAATAATAATTATATACAAAACAAAAATGGGAAACAATATCGATATAGAAATTATTATAGATTCTGAAGCAACATCGAATTTTATTAACAAGGAAATAGTGGATCAAATATAACACGAAAGTTTAAATTGTTATTACTTCGCAGTAAAAGATATTAATAAAAATATATTGAAAATTGCTTTAATTTCGACTTTAAAAAATATAAAGATAAAATGTTCTTTAATGAAAAAACCAGAATTGATCAATTTTAAAGAAATGAGGTTAACAACAAAAAAGATTATTTTGGGATTGTTATGGTTGCGCAAATACAATCCTAAGATTGATTGGAAAACAAGAAAATTAATATTAAACGAACTAAAAACTATTTTTATAATAGAAACTATAGAATTCTTAAACCTATTATAGAAAACAACGGATTCAAATAAAAAAAATAAAAAGAAAATAACTATTTATTTCTTAGCGTTAACAAAATACAAAACAAAAAAGAACTCCAAGGTAATACCAAAAAGAATTCTGCAATAATATATAGAATTTGTAAACGTATTTAGCAAAAAAAAAGTAAAAGAATTACTATTATACAAACCGGGTTTAAATCATAAAATAATATTGAAAAAGAAAATAATATTATTATTCGAATTAATCTACAATTTGTTAGAATACGAATTAAAGGTATTACGAAAGTATATCGATAAAATACTAATACTAAGCTTTATTAGATTATTTAAATCAAAAGCAAGAATATCGATTTTGTTTATAAAAAAAAAAAGGATAACAAAATTAAGATTATATATAAATTTCCGGGGATTGAACAGAATTACAATCCTAAACAAGTATTCAATTCTATTGATTTCTAAGATATTAAACAAATTGGAAAAAACGAAGATTTTTATTAAACTGGATTTGAAAGGGGTGTATAATCTGATATATATTCATAAAGGTTAGGAATAGATAACAGTTTTCAAAAGCCAATTCGGATTATTCGAATACTTAATAATATTATTTGGGTTATACAATGCTTTAACAATATTTTAAGCATATATAAACAAATATTTAAAAAAGTTTATGGATAAAATTGTAATAGTATATTTGGACGATATATTGATCTACTTTTCGAATAAAAACGAGTATCCAAATCATATAAAACAAATTCTAAAGAATTTAAAAGAATGGAGATTGTTTTGTAAACTACAAAAATGTAGATTTTATGTAATAGAAATCGAATTCCTGGGATATATAATTTTAAATCTAAATATTTCCATGAACCTAACTAAAGTAGAAGCAATTACAAAATGGCCTATACCAAAAAACATAAAAGAGATATTATTATTTTTAAGGTTTTGCAATTTCTATAGAAAATTCATAGAAAACTATAGCGATACAATATTGCTAATGATACAACAAACAAAAGGAAATACAAAATAGAACTGGGATACGAAATATAAAGCATCATTTAAAGCTTTGAAACAATTGTTTACAAAAGCATTATTATTAATATATTTTAAAGTATTATTGCCAAGTTTCTTAAAAACAAATGCATTAATCAAAACGATTGATGGAATATTATTATAAAAACAAAAAAATACGCATTAACACTTAATCGCATTCTATTTATAGAAACTAATATTAGCGAAAGTTAATTATACTACATTTGATCAAGAATTACTGGCTATAATGGATTCAATTAAACATTGAAAACATTTCTTAAAAAAAGTTCAACATTAAATAACGATTATATCAGATTATAATAATTTGATACACTTTATTATATTAAAAACGTTAACAAAAAAGCAAGCAAAATAAACAGTAATTTTATTTACTATTGATTTTGTTATAATATATAAACCAAGGAAAAAGAATCCGGTAGATAATTCGTTACAAAAAGCGGATTATCAAATGAAAAGCATTAAACCAATACTATTATTAAAAATACAAAAACAAACATTAGATTTATTATTGTTGATGAAAGGTTATAATGATGAGTTATATAAGATATTTTATTGAACGGGAAAAGTTTGCAAAAAAGATAAATAATATATTAAAAATGAAATCAAAGAAATAAACAAAATTCGTTACGATTTAGAAAAACCAGAAATGTTATTGGTTTTACAATTACGAAATGTAGAAGCAAAGATTCAAAAGCTATTAAAGAATCAAAAGGGATTGTTATAAGAAATCAGAAAGTTACAAAAAAATAATCCCGATTCAATTTAACAAAAGTTTATTATGCACAAAAGCCTTTAGTATTATAACAGTATACGGTTGTTTATATTATCGGATAAAAAACTATAACAAATTTTTTTATAAGAATTCTACGATTCATTAATAATAGGGCATTTTGGCAAAACCGCTATAATAATAGCAATGAAAAGAGTATTATATTGGCCAGGAATGAATGCGGATATAAAAGATTATATAAAATCTTGTTTGGTTTGCCAAAAATATAAAAATTTATATAAAAAGAAATTTAGAGAATTAGTTCTTATTCCGATACCAATTAAACTATAGGGAGATATATTATTGGATTTAATAACGGATTTGCTAATATTCAAATCGAAAATGGATTTTAATAATAGAAAGGATGAAAAAAAAATATTATTATATTTAGTGTACAATACAATACTGGTTATAATATACAGATTAACAAAAAAAAGAAAATTTATTCTATATAGAAAAGATATAACAAATATACAATTCGCTCATTTATTTCTTAAAAAAGTATTTGCTGAATATAAAATGCCGGATTCAATTATTATCGATAAAGCAGATTTATTCATAAACGCATTTTGGAAAGCTTTAATAGTTTATTTGTAAACGAATAAGAAATTATCGATAGCGTTTTATTTTTAAATAAATGAATCAATAGAAAAGCTAAACCAATTATTAAAAAACTATTTTTATATATTCATAAATTACAAATAGAATAATTAATCAAATCTATTATATCTGGCAAAATTCGCTTACAATTCAATATTATTAGCTACTACAAAACTATCGCTATTTAAAGCGAACAAAAAATCGATACTATTGTTTCAAATTAATACAAACGCGTAATACAAATCGGAAAATATAATACAATTAGCGAAGAGATTAAAAACAATATATACAAATTTGATAAAGGATCTAATATATTGTTAGAATATATAAGCCAAATATTATAATCAAAAACTGTCACGTTAAATACGTGGTACGCACGTGCTTATTAAAGCATATGCTTTATCGAAGTACATATTTGCCGAATATAATGCTTTTAAAGATCTTCCAGCAATAAAGGTATAAATATATTAACTTTTTTAGGATTATCAAGATTAAGATTATTAAAGGCTTTTAACCTTTATTTTAGTAAATGTATAAAAATATTAATCGCTTATTAATTTACAAAACTAAAAACAATATAATGTATTGTTTTATAAGAATCCAAACTTTGTATACAAGAATATAATAATTTATATTAATATTATAAATCAAAGTATTATAGATCCTTATAATTACAAAACTATATAATGATCATGTATTATTATATATAATCACTCATATATAATATATAAGAAATGGATGGATTTTGTATTTAAAAAGATAAACAACAATACAATCATTGTTTTATACCTATACTTTTATCCTTTTTAAATATTCTCTTATATATTCGTAACTATCCTTCGTAATAATTATAAGTTTGGTTTATATTCGAAATTTTTGTAACAATTACAATTCAAATATTAATATTATATAATTTTTTTTTTCTTTTTGATTCCTAATCATCTTTTATTATATTTCTATTCTTTACAATTATCCTCTTCATTATATCAAATATTATTTTCAATAATCAAGCAGATTGGTTTTTTTAGTACCTATTATTCAAAAATATTAATTGCTTTAAACATATCTGGAACAATATTAATCCGGATACCTTTAACTTTTTTAATTACCAATTTTGTGATTGGTTAAATGCTAATTCACCCCAAACCCTTTTCATAAACATTATGATTTTTGAAAAGAATTGTAAACGCTATAATAAATATATTATAAAATTTGAAGCTTATAATCAATATATTAATACAAACGTTGAAATGAATGAAATGCTTAAACCTAAGCTTTTTGCGGATTTTGTTCTTGTTATATTAAAGAACCTCTTCAAAACTTTCTTATTTATGGAGAAGATTTACAGGATTTAAAAAAGTGAATATAATCAAAATTATAATAATTTCTATCACGAGTAAACTGTTCGGTGTTATACCGCTGTGCGGATATATATACTTTGTATAGAGAGTATATATACCCAATTAGCCATATGTTCGATATAGCGCGT
>NGKF01000026.1:772699-785585 GCA_002162555.1 Monilinia aucupariae | reverse complement strand
AACAGCTGTTTTTGGTGTGATTTTGCATGTTGGCTAGTATCTGTGCACGGTTACTGTAGCTGCTCCGGTGTGAAATCTTGTGGAGGCATTTTGTCAGGCTGGAAAGATTGCTAAACTAAGCCACGGCTTTGAAGTTGTTTCAAAAAAACATCCTCAGAATCTAGAGTAAAATCGCCATTCTTCCAAGTGTCGGCGGAGCCTGACCTTAATATAGGCTCCCTCGGGAGTCTGCTAGGCATCGTTGAGAGTGGTTAGGCTGGAAATCATAAACGCATCGTGAGGCTGTAGATATGCCCACGAGCCCTCATTGGTATACACCTATCCCTCAGTACACATTTACTGGGATCACTGTGTATCTCTCCGCACACAATCTCTTTGACTTTTGTCATTCAGCCATACATATAAGGCTATGGGGCAGCCATTTGAGCAGTCTTGGAAAGAATGTTGTACAGCTGATCACAAGTTTGTATTGTAATCGCTGTGTGATACTTTTAGTAGTTTTCTATTTGAAAAACAAAACAAGGCAACTGAGGCAAACCTATAACCTCGAAAATACAACAGAAAGTCGGTGAAGACTCATTTATTCGTCTCATCTCTAAGAAATTGATATCAAAGATACAATCAGTATTATGAGCCGCATGAGTGTGAGTGGGTACTTATCTCTTGCCAGTTTCTGATTATCTTCAGCACTTCAAACTATGTTACGCATGATCTTATGCACTGACAAGGATTCAAGAAAATATTGGGTACCGCAGTTCTCAGAAGTAGAGTTTTCAGATCGGTATCGGACTTCAGAAAGAGCATATAGCAGCAGAACCAAGCACTCGCACTTGGTTGCGTCGCAATATCTAATTGTCAGTTATAAAAATCGTAAAACTTTAGGAACTTCTTAGGTTTGGGGTCCTAAAGACTTCCATAGCAGACTTGTCGTTTCCTTATATACGGAAGTGGGCTTTATGTATTTTGAAATACACATGGTTACTTTACTGGTCCAAACCCTAGCCATGTTTGGTTTCTGGACGACCTTATATCCCGACCAGAATCTGATCGCATGCTCTGAGTTTGGATACACAACAACTTCGGGGATCCAGCACTCATTGATTTTGTACAGCCCCATTTTGATGGCACTCTACATCCAATGGGATAAAAAGTTGTCAAGTATGAGATATACCCGGAGGCTGTTTGTGATGCATCACTTTACAAGAATTTCGATGTGTGAGGGGCGCAGTTTGGATGTACTTTACCGATTGAAGCGCAGAAAAGAAATGCAGTGTGACCTCTAAGATACATGAGGCTGGGATAGCCTATTAACGGCACCACAACTTCCAAGATGGGTTGCATCTTGAGTGATGCCGGTTCGAACCTAGAAATCATCGTACTCGGTGGATTTTCTCTGATGGTGGTATCGATATACGGATAATATATATGAGCCAGTACCAGTAGTGATGATCTTCGTATGACTAATTAGTCGGAAAGTAGTCAGTCCCTGGTGGTCGGAGAAATTTGGCGTGCTGTCAGGTAACCTTCCGACGTATCCATGCAGGGGCAAAGTGCGGGAATTTCGATCTTGAATAAGAGGAGGCGTCCTCAAAGACTTCGTTTCTGGAGCTTCCAAATATCAAATATACAAGTTCCTATTGTTCATTTGTATTTGGTAATGTCTAATGAAGGGTACTCCAAGTTGGCACAGACCATGGCCCGCCATGACGAACTTGGAATATTTCGGCGGTTTCGCAAACTGGGTTTACAAAATTTGCTGTATATGCAAGCAGAATTGACATACCTCGAAAATGACCTCGAAAATTTGGCTCAAAGAGATGCATGTCATCAGGCTCGCGCAGATCACTCAAAAAATTGGTACTCTTTAGCTCAGGGGTATGATAAGGCTGAGTATGACGCTGAGATTGCAGCAGTAGATGTCCTGCCGAAAAACAAGTGCGGAGATTATGTAGGAAAACAAGAGGAGGATAACGAAGAAGATGATAGAACCAAAGATGATGTCGAAATTAATGGTAAGGATAAAGGGAAGCTGACTGAGGAAGAAGGCGAGGAAGAGGAAATCGACGAAGACAGAGAACAGTGGGAGAAAGCTCTTCAGATCAGAGAAAAACTTCATGAATATTGTAAACCTCCCCGGTTTGTTGAAGATACCCATCTATTAAAGTATTCCAACTTATTCTGAGGCTGCAGTCGGCTAACTTATTCTTCACATCTCAGATCAGCATTTGAACCAACAGATATATATAAACAACTTGCCACAGCCAAGGGAACATGATCTAGACTTTCTGCGTAAATGGCTTGAGCGGCCCAAGCTCGGGAATTACCCCCTTTCTAGCCGAGACAAAGACGGTTGGTCCGCACAACATGAAGACGATCTTTTTGCTTTGCAAAGGAAACCAACGAGTGATCCATTCTCTCGGTGGATGATCTGGTCTTGTGTTCCATATCTCCATCGCAGATTTCTCAAACACTTCAAGAGACCACTTCCAAAGGACGGGAAACCCGAGCTTCCGCAGCCACTGGCTCAGTCGACAGTTCTAGTCTCCAGAAGGAACACTATCAGCAGAACCAATATTTCCGAGTGGTTCTCTGGAGATACAATGAAAGATGCGACACAAGCAAATGCGTTTAGTTCAAGCAATACGTTGATTGCTGAATGCAGTAATAATACAAAAATATCGCAAGCAATCACTCTACAGGGAAGAATTGATGTGGTGCCTGAAGATGAAGTAGAGAAAAAGCCATCTCAAGAACTTCCACCTAACGATGAGGACGATTCTGACGACTTTAACGGCTCACAAATCTACCTTTACGAAGACAAAAGAATCGTAAAGGCCGTCAATATACTCAGTATCGTTTTCGCCTCCATGTTGCCAATCACCAGTATCCTCATATTATATTTTGTTTCAAATACTCTCAACCGTCTTGCGATAGCTGTTGTATTTGAGGGACTTTTCGCATTTGCCTTGGCGATGACTACACGGGCTTCGAGAGGTGAAATCTTTGCCGCAACCTCTGCGTAGGTTAATCTTTTCTTATTACCTCTCTGCGTAGCTTTGGAAACTCCGTAATGCTGACTGAGTGAAGATTTGCAGCTGTCCAAGTCGTGTTTATGACGGGAAGTAATGGATATATTGGGCAGTAGCACGAGCAGGAAAACTACTAAGAGTGCATCTTGCAGAGCAGTATTTACAACTGAAAAAGGAGGAAAGGAGGGAAGATGGCGAAATTCTTCTTTTTCCAACCATTTTGATGCGTTTCCACCTATTGTAATGGCTATTGGAAATGGGCCACGTTTCTCTTTCAATCGACTTCTGTTCTTGTATTTATCTCGGAAGTATCAAAGGTCGGAGTAATAAGACGTTAACTTACAATCGCCACTCCCACAAACATTAAGGTTAAACTTCAATTCGGCATTGCGTTTGAGCTTTCGAGCAAGATTGGACATAAGGTCAAATGACAGGAGTTGATGTCCCCGTTATCCTAACGTGAAGGTTGATTTCAACATGATCAGTCACCCACGCCGTCTTTTGTTTCACCAACTGCCAAGGAAAAATGCTGGCTGGTGTGAACTTAGTATGAAGAGAGTCTACCTAGTGATATTGGGCCGTAAGAGGCTATACGATCATGTGACGATAGTAGAGCGCCGATAAACTTGCACCTCTTTCATTGATGCTCATTGATGCTCATCTGTTCAAACCATCCTCTAAAATCTTCTCCAACCTTTCTTTTTCTTGCTTTCCTTACCAAATATCTCTCATGCGTCAGCTTTCCTCGAACTTTTATTTTAGTCCTCGCTGCAATCTATCCCAACCCATCGATGTCCGGACTCCGGGGCCAGAAGGATTTTAATGGCGTGCAGGTGGTGGTATTGATCATGGAGCAGTGGACTCATCGTAGGCATTTAACCATATTTTTGACAAAATTCCAATTCCCCCAACTTTGAACAGTTCATAGAGTTCTGCTCCAGTAGGGATTTGTCGGATCCACCATTTGAGCCCCGCCCGCGACGCCACTCCACTGGCTCTTGGCCTGTATTCACAAACACATATCCTGCCGAGCTCGCCTGAGCACGAAGAAATTCCACCGAGCCGGATCTCATGTGTCCAAAAAAATTCCAATCACCACCCGCTTAACGCAACCAAAAAAACAAGATGGAGAGCAAAAAGATGTTCATTATTTGCCTACTACTGGAATCGAACCAATGATCTCAGCATTTCTGTAATGTATACATACAAGTGCTACGCGTTACCACTGCGCCAAGCAGGCTTATTATGGAAGTTAACTTCGATTAGTGGATGTTCACGGGCTTCGTAATTAAATATATATTATCAAGAAAATGTGACAATTTAGTTTACCTGGTGGACCCCACCCAAGTGATCTCGATCAACATACTTGAAAATGTAACATTCACTCGTAAGGATCTCTTATGGTAAATCCCACGATCATTTACTCAATCAATAGAGCTTATATTCAAATATTTTAGTATAGCTAACCCACTATCATAAGACTAGACGTTTTACCCCGCCAAATTTCAATAAGATATCATAAAAGGGATGACCTCTCAGGCTCTCACAGGATTTGACGAGAGGCAGGTAGGCTAGAATTGAGGGCATTCAGACTAATGTAATAACACTACAGAACTAGAATTTAAGAAGTGGAAAAGCTCCGTGTGTATACATAGCTCTGCTAGTATCTATTGGGACTAGCCCCCCCTGCTCTAGTAGCACGCAAGAACCATAACTTTGCCAGAAAAGAGCCAACGTGGAACTTAAAAAGTCCATTTCGTAGAATCATGAACTCCTATGTCACTACGAGTCTGCTCGCCTAGTACCTACTGAGTACTTCGGGTGCCATTTCACGACGCATGCTTCATAACCTGGAGTAGATCCCCCACCATTATGCAGCCGTGGTCTGTCAGTTCTAGTGGATGGCAGGCCGAGGCGTATTATGGAAATGCACTTTTGGGGACTTAGCTTTTGAAAAAACATCGGTCTATGAATTCTATCATATGTTCCAGCGAACAACAGCTCAAAATTCTCTTGTTGCTTGACCTTCTTTTACTACACAGGCTCATCTTTCTGTCGAACTTTGAAGTTCTACAATATACGATAGAGATGGTAGCAATGCAATCCATGTACTTGAGTACTCGTACAGTCATTCACATAGATGTGAGAACTATAGTAGTGGCTACTTTTAAGCATATACCCGCCATTAGAGGTGTTGCCCATTTAAAGTGATGACCTTTCCTTTGGCTCAGGTCCATCCAATGATACTAGTCCGTGGTGTTGTAGTGTTCCATTCGGAAGGAAGGAAATCTTACGCCATTGGAACTGAACCCTGTCTAAAAGATTTGGTTCAGACGTTGTGTTACCCTCAACTCTTTAATGGTTCACGGAACTTGCAGCGCTGAATCTTTGGTTCTTTTTCTTTGTGTTTTCATGAGCAATTCATGTATCGAAAGTCAGCGGACGTTTGGCGTTAGATACGTATAGTGCATGACCCATTGAATACTGCCACTGTAGTGGTGACTGTGGCGTGTTCTCGAGGCTCTTTTGAAATATATGTGCTTTCTTCCAGGCTCTCATGACCTATGCTGCTCAAAGTCTTTTTGTTCAATAGTCGACCTCTCAATTAATTGTCAAATGAGTATCAAATTCTAAGAAGCACGGTTAGCACTCGAATTTGAGCGTATCAGGAGAAGTTTCTCAGGTTGTCATGTCACATTATTCTAATAAGAAGGGTAGCCTTATACTGCATATCGCAACCCAAAGGCTAGGATTTCTGCAAAAGCACCTTTGCATGCACTTACCAGCTAGGTATTGCCCACTTATACCAGAAGTTTAACCTTTGAGACAATGCCAAATAAGGCTTGGGTATTCAATCGGCGGCCAAGGAAAGCCTAAAATCGATATGCCTTGCAAATCGTCTGCTTTCCCTTGTTTCTTATTCGTATCTCTTTGTCTTATTGTTTGATTGATGCACAAACAACTTTTGAAAACTGACATAATGTCAAGCCAACCAAGCGCTGAGCAGATTCAGACATGGGAAAAGATGGAATTCATCAAAGAGAACCTTGCACGCCAACGATACTTCGAGACAGCACAACCGGTGGACCCAGAGCATGAAAGGTGGTTAAAAGAAAAGCGGCAGCTTGAGAGGAACGATCGACGAGATTTTCCAGGTGTCAAATTTCCAGGTCTTGATACCCAGACAAATGAAAGTATGGAATCGATTCTACCGGAGCAAAAGAATTGCCAGATACCTCTAGAAGCTGGCCATGTCAGTCCACAGCCTCAATTCGGAAGGCTACCTGCTAAGAGACTCAGAGACCCTTCTAGATCGTCCATTCAGATGAAGGCTGTGAGTCCGTTCTTTTCATTAATTCAGAATTCTATGTGTTATGGGACTCAGTATCAAATCTTCTGACATCAACAACCTCACTAGCCGCAACAGAATATTCGGCACATAACAATGCTTCCTACAACATGCCACCACTATGGATTACTTGCGACTCTCAACGCAGGCGTAGACCAAAGTTATATCAGTAAAGATGCGATATGCCGCATGAAGCTTGAACGTAGCATCAAAAAGACAAAATTTCCAACATATCTGAAAAGTCGAGGGGAAGATTTGTTAGTTGACGAAACCGTCCAAATACGGTGGAAGAATGAAGGCTGCCGCACAACAACCAATTCGGAATTTTACATTGTCCATTCTGATTTTTTTGATGTAATGCTGGGTCGCGATGTGTTGGATTCCGAAAAGAGTGAGCGGTCTTCGTCCTGAGAGATGTGTCCATCAGAACCACCAGAACTTGTGAAGCGAAATGAAGGGGTACGATTGCCTAGCTCGGCAATAATATATCAGAAAAACTCTTTTACTTTGAGTCAAGACAGAAGTCAAAATCAATTCAAGAGGTAGCTCTAATAGACGTTAAAAGAGGCCAAGGAGGGCTGACATATTGGGGTATATATGAATCGCTCTGGGAGTTCTTGGGTTTGGAGTGAAGTTCGAAATTCGCTAATGATGTGTCGTTTGTTTCCGGGAAGCTTTTTGTATTTTCTTATTAAAGTTGGTTGACCTAGAACGCATCGGTATGATCGATGGAATATGTTGATCACAATGAAACAAAATGCACCAAATGTAATAAATACACCTGAGAATTTCAAAGACGCTTGGGATAGTTTGAATTTCTTGAACAAGTATGCTCTATGACTGCAGATTTTGAAAATAGTTCAAAAGCCAAGTATAAAGCTTGTACTCTAGTATAAGTATGTATTGTATATACAGGCTCTCATCACTTTTCCCTTACATTAAAACGGCACTCGAGTAGACACGGTAGGGTTAAGTCACACAGCTACTGCCGGCAATTCCTATAACGGGGCACGCATCAAACGCCCGAGATTACATTACCCTGTGCCACTTAGAAAAGTATGATCGCATGAAAGAAATAAGAATGCAATTGAGTATCAGATCAGAGAGGCAGAATTTACTCTTAGATGTTTAGAATTCCAATTAGACACTCGATCTCCGTAACATGAGGATAACGGGGCAGTGGTGTCATTTGATGCCTCAATGAAATTGTTGGGGAAAAAAGTTCCTATTCTTGTTTCAAGAAATTTTCCAGAAGCATTGATAGAAAATGAAGAACTATTCTGTTTTTATTTGCCCTGAAAGCTAAGAGGTGAGAGAGCCTGTACAAGATATGTTGAGGAAACTTCAGGCTTTATGATCTGTAATTTAAGCGGGACATACCAGGTTTGCAAGGAATTACAGCTTATACAACACCCACGACAGGCGAGACGAGATTGAGATGAACTTCTCAATTCTTCATATAGATATTTGAGGATCAAACTATGATTATAAATCGACTCCTTTAATCCAGAGTCTGCTGTTAGAAGTGGCATTCATCAGCAAAAACCTTCCTCCTTGATATCGGAATCGAATCCCAACACCATACACTTATACAGCCTTGCATCTTCCAGTATAACAGTTACTGTAGCTTTCATCTCAAACCATCACCGCCGCAATGTCGCCCAATAATACCGCAATTCTGATCGATAATTTTATAAAGGATATTTTCGCGATAGTAGAGAAAGAAACTCTACCACAACGAACGGGGCAAGACAAGAAAAACCCCATGACATCCAAGTTTTCGAATTTTACAGCTGAGAATCTAGAACCATATGAAACCCAAATCCGGAAGATCTTCGCAGAAATCCGGGAAAGGCAGAGAGACCAGGGAGAAGCGATGGAACATGGAGAACTAGAAGAATCGCTCCGGTCACTACCCAATATAAATCAAACCAATTCGCATTCTGCGGCCTCCTATGACACCAGCCGTCCAACACCCCCAGAGAGTCCAGAGTTGCAGAAGTTGGCAATACCTGGGTCGAAGCCAGAAGTTGACGATACCCTTGATGTGAGTCAACGTCTCCTTGAATAATCAAGCTTGGGTTTTAATACTTGGTATAGGTTGAAGATACTTTCATGTGGGTACTCAATCGCCGGGCGAACAGACGTGAGGGAGCAGGTTTTAGATATGGTCTGCGCCCTGAGAGCTATGTGAGCCTTTCCTGGCTAGAGTCAACTGGAATAGAGACCGCAGACAAGCAAATCCGACTGCAATGGTTTCTTGGAAATAGTGATAAACCGCCTGACAGACATTTCAATACGAGCTTCATCATCATGAGTGATGAGATGCTCAATTTCGACATAATGCTAGGTAGTAAATGCAAAGATCCTCATTACAACAAGGAAAGTGACCACAGCAAGGGTACTTCCAGTACTTCATCTGATCAAGGTAAGCGCCGGTAGGCCCACCCTCAATCCTGTTCGGCGACCAGAAACAGGGCTATCTCAATTCAAGAATTGAGATAAGATATCACAATTCATTTGAACATTGACAACAAGCGAACCATCCAAGCTGGTTGGGCATGAAGTTTTAGTGGTTGCAGAACTAACAAATATTCTCCAGAACCGATGGAAACCATCATCACCCTTTTGCAAACGAAAATGCCCTCTGAATCATCCCTTCCATCCTCGGAGATTGATATCAACTTGGCTGGAGGCCTGATTTACAATGTAGCGAAAAGGAGTAAGAAAGACCAGGAATACTCATCGAAAGAACAACAGGAAAGGGCTGCAAAACGACGCCGGATAGATTAGCTTTAATACTTTCTGCGCGACTATAGGTTGCGGTTGGGGCTTGTGGAAGGTTCTATCGACAAAAAGTGGAGATTTTATAGACAGGGTCCTTTCCTGTCCTCTCATACGCTATTTGGAGGATTCGCTCGTTGGTATCTGATTGGGACACACAAGTTGATTTGGTTTGGTGTTTGGTGTTTGGTGTTTGCTGTCTGGCTACGATTCTGGTTGAGATACCCCATCTCGCTGTTCTTTCCAATACTTTGAGTTCAGCGCAGCAGGAAACCCATTTCTGTGCATTCTGAGCGGTTAGAAGTCGATACTTGTATGGCGAATTTGATAGATATGCATGCATGTGCTGGGTGTATGGCAGAGGTTCATGCTCTGCTACAGATAGTTATACAAGGAGAAAAGCATTATACATGAGCTAACGCAAGTAGTTAAATAATAGCATTTCAGATTCATTTTTTTTGCCTATAATTTTAATCGGGTAACCAACTATCAATATAGGCAGATTCGCGCTATATGCTCGGAACTATTTACTCGAGGGTAAGTTTACCCCTCCAAAAACGCGATTAAACGTGATGCTGAGCCACGAATGCCCCGCCATTTGTGTCTCATCAACTGGAAGACGCAAATAGTCATACTGCATCTCGGCAGCTATTCAGATATAAGGTTCTCATGCTACATCGAGTTTGGGCCCATGCGTTTTTGCTAGTGATTAGCTAGATGGGATTGGTAGTACGAAGTTCTCTACCCATTAGGATGCTATCAAATTAGCCCTTTCTTTTCGTCGTCAAGGATGTGAGGCTAAATAGTTTTTATCGAAAACGTATTAATGCTTGAAAATTCTTGAATTGTTTTTCGGATATTCACCTTCCGGTCAAAGCTAATCGAATCAAGGTTCTTATTTTCTATCAATGAGAACTAAATGGTTACAGCACCAGTGGGTGTCATAATTCCGTGAGCACAATTTAAGCGAACAACCTCAAAACATGGCGTATATTAATATAAAAATTGAAGCTATCATCACAAATTTGATTATATACATACGCTATTTGACTCAATTACACTCTTGCACTTTGAGAATAATTCTATTTATTTCTTTTGTATTTATATTGGTGTTCATATAAATTGTGCTCACGGAATTATGACACCCACTGGTGCAGTATCTATCAAGATCTAAAACAAAACGCGACTTCTTGGGCTTCTGGAGAGAAATACATAGACTGTACGATCAGATCTCATGATAATTTTGCGTATGGAATGGCTATCATGCATTACTTTGCTATGTTTGGGTTATAATGAATGGGCTTTGTTAAGCATTGGTGAAGGAGAGGAGAGGGACCAGGTAGGAGGGGGTAGTTCTGGTAACTTTTGAAGCTACTTTAGCACAGATCTGTCTCGCAACATATTGATTATATTTCATAAGATTCTGAACAGATAAATGCAAGATACAAAATAGCCGGCTTGTAGCAGCAGATCGAAAAAATGGTCGAAAATGTTTCCAAGCAGATACAAGTCTCAACTAGTATGCAAAGGCAGTTTTGGAGTGCAAAGAAACCCTTAAAGCAGCGTAAGCTTGAAGTCAGAATATGCAATGCAACTTCGAACGCTTGTTTAAACAGTTATCCTCGAGGTGCACCTACGACCTAGAGAAACCAGCAATATTATTTTTGTTAAGAAGCCTGTCGAAAAGACCTAAAAATGCAATCGAAATGTATCGGCAGTGTCATCTCTCTATTTGACCGCAGTGATCGCACACTAATGGATCTCTGAGTTCAATTGCTCCAGCCAAACAAGGTGATCTTATGGTGCTGTGAGCTAATACTTGAGCAGATATGAGCGGCGAGGAGAATAATGATCCACACTTGAACGGCAGGAAATGGCAGACAAGAAAAGTCAAATGAAGGTACGGGTAATAGCAGACCAATTGGTGTGCCAGCATAAGGAATCCAAACGACCAAAGGCCTAAGAAATTGCCATCCATTGTGCTGCTCACGAAGCCGCAACACTCCTTTCACACCCAAAAATATTTGAATAGAATCACAAATGTAACAGATTTCGCCAATTTAACTTTACTCAAATAGAGCCACCGAACTATTTTCTGCACTATCGTATGCAATGAGCGCGAGGGGCCTGAGTTATGCTGAGTCCATACCAAATGATCTGGCGGAGTGTGAACCTAGGAACTATCATGAGACCAGCACTAGCCAGAAATTCGCGATCGCCTCGAGAAATCCATATCACCGATGCCAAGAACAATGTCAAATACTGATCGCGTCAGACCGTCGCGTCCAGAAGCACTTTGTGATTATAAAGAGCCGCCGTTCTCGGAGCAAGAACTATCCATACCAACCGAACGAAATAATATACAAAAACCGACCGTCCGAGCTCTGTAATGCGTTCACTTTTATCCTGTGGAGCCCGCGTGTGAGGATATCTTAGAGCACGCTAACCTTCAAGACCCGAAGGCTCATCATGAGTCTCGCTCTCCTTCTGATCTTCCTCTTGTATGTTCATCAAGGGAACACGACGGTATGTGATACACATGGATTGCATGCTGCGCAGTCTCAAGCTATCATTCTGCATCGTCTCTTGATGAAGAGGGAAATAGTTTAAGGAACCCCTTTTAGACCATAAAATCTCTTTTCCACTTCATCCCTGGAACGAAGCCAATCGAGGGTGTAAGAAGTTCTATTTCGCAAAGCTGCTTGCTCCAACAGCTCTAACGGTATTAATCTCGTGTTTGTTATGAGTGCGTTTTGTGGAGTCACAGCAGATGTCGACATCTAATGGCTGTGTGCCATCTGCAAGAGTATGGGATAAAATACTACTCTAGTTGTTGTAATCACGTGTACAGGATCCACCTACCCGATTGGCTCCACTCTGAGTATACTTTGTATATACTTTAGACACATATATCACTTCTACTACTCGTAGATTAGACAATATATACACCTTGTCACTCCAATACTAGTTGGTATAGATGACTCTTTTGATCTGCCTAGTTCTACCAATTCCCAGCGCACTTAATACACTGCGCCAGTCAAAATGAAGATCCCCTAAGCTTCTGCAGGTACACAAAGAAACCACATCAACGCATCGATCACCCAGCCCCAGCCAAAACAGCATTCTAGAAGCCGTGAAAATATCATTTTAGTTACTCTACTTTACTCTAGTGTTGTTGCATTCCCCCTTACACGTGACCATCGGCAAACCTTCCCCATCATCCTCTCCCAAACCTTTTCCCCTGCCCGCACTCCACCACGCCCTGAATCCCCACCACGTCATTGGTTTCATTTTCAACATCGGAGCGCCACCAAAATTTCACAAACTTCTCGGGTCCATCTGATAATTGACAAAGCTCAATTTGCCCATTGACGTGAGAAAGAAAAAGTTGGGTACAGGTAAGAGTCACGCTCAACCCTACGGATATCACATATTCATTCCCTTTTGTTTGTTTACATCTCGTTGGTAGAGATTACTAATTGGGGTTATTGTTTGTAGTTACCGGGAGAGACGATTAGAAATCCCCGAGAAGAGACTAGATTGAAGCGTGCATTTTTGGCTAGCAGATTGCATATTTATTCAATTGATGTCTTCGCATACGAAATTCTTCCCTCCACGTCTTACCATCGACATCGACATCGACGTACATACATACATCCAGCCACCCACGCATTTCAAACGCAAATAATAAAAACAAAAATAGAAATAACATCACACACACCCA